>CAUYRT010070171.1:0-10954 GCA_963574885.1 Lepilemur ruficaudatus | reverse complement strand
AACCTGGGATTAATCAAAATTTTTTTTTTTTTTTTTTTTTTTGAGACTGAGTCCTGCTCTGTCGCCCTGGCCAGAGTGCAGGGGCATCATCATAGCTCACAGCAACCTCAAACTTCTGGGTTCAAGTGATCTTCCTGCCTCAGCCTCCCAAGTAGCTGGGACTACAGGTGTGTGCCATAACACCTGGCTAATTTTTCTATTTTCTGTAGAGACAGGGTCTTTCTCTTGCTCAGGCTGGTCTCAAACTTCTGACTGCAAGCAATCTTCCTGCCTTGGCCTCCCAAAGTGCTAGGATTACAGGTGTAAGCCACCGTGCCTGGTCTAATCAAACATTATTACTGCATGTCTACTATGCAAAAGGTAGTTGGCTTTCCATTATCTGTGGGTTCTGCATCCATGGGTTCAATCAACTGCAAACTGAAATATTCAAGAAAAGAAAATGGTTGTGTCTACTGAACATGAACAATATGGTATAACAATGTCTACATACTGTTTGCATTGTATTAGGCAGCATAAGTAATCTAGAGATGGTTTAAAGCATATAGGAGGATGTGTATAGGTTATATGTAAATATTACACCATTCTATATAGGGGACTTGAGCATCCATGGATTTTGTATCTGAGAGGGCTTCTGGAAGCAATCTCTCATGCCTACTGAGGGACAACTGTATACCAAGTATCAGCAGATTCACACCTGATGGATGTATTACAACCTTAAGAGGACAAACTTATGCTTTTATCTTCAAATCAGACCACAAGTACTTCTGTAGTTTAACCAAGAGCCAAACTACCTTAGCATATATCTGCTTAGGCATGCCTGGAAATAGTTTAGAGAAAGGAGGCTCAGAAGTTGGATTACCAAATAGTCATTCAAAATGTACAGCCTGACTTAAGACGATAAGATTTGTAAACACTGAGATTTAGAAAACAGGTAAAATAGGAAGTAGCTATTCAAATAACAAAAAAAATCTCTACATCACAAGGTTTCCTTAAAATTTGATAGGCCCTGCCAAAAGAGAGATAAAAATTCAATGAAATTAGTCAGAAATGCAGCTATTATGAGTTATTTTCCTTCCAGACATAGTCAGTACAGCCAACTTTACAAGTAGATTGAAGTCTACTTTCTTACAAACTTCCAGTCCAAAGGCAGCAGGCCAGCTGATAGATTTGGTTGAACACTTTAGGGTGGGAAAGAAAATAAGGTGCTCTGTTACCTGTCCATAGCCTTCCAGAGAGGCAGAGTAGAAGGCTGCCTCTATGTCCCTCCTCCCTCAGCCATTCTACAAAACTTGTTCCGTACGGCCAGCTGAGGCCTGAAAGTTCCTTAAGCAGATAAAGATTTTTAGTAACCAGAGATAAGGCTTAGCAAGCAAACGTCCTTGGGCAATTTAACACTATGCCATGAATTCACCATAGGCTATAAACAAGTGCTATCAGGAGCCTTTATGGAGAACAGATTTTGTTAGAGGAATAGGTAATGCCTGAAAAAGAGGGTGGCTGGCTGGCTGTCTGGTGCAGAGGGAAGAAATAGAGGTACTAGGCTGAAACTAGAAGTTAGAAGTTCACTTTTCTGAATCATGGGACTTTCAGCAACTTAAAAATGAGCTCACTACTTTGCTTTCACCTGGTTATTTATAGAATCAAATGAAAAGAGCTTTAGTGTACCAAACCACACTCAGTGGACATAATACATTCTGAGAGGACTTAAAGTCTGATGCTAGCATATAAAACAATATATAGAACAATCTCTCTAACTTCCAACCAAGCAGAAAGTTCCAAAATCTGGGTATCATATTTCATCAATTATAAGATATGTTTTTTTCACCATTTAACATCTTTGAAATAGAGGTGCATGTTAAAAACCAATAGCTTGTCAGTTTTATTGTCAACATTTTTTTATATATACAAAGTGGTACTTAAAGGTGCCTCCTACAATTAATGGCATCTTAGATACAATGAATTATAGCAGCAAGTTGACTTGGAATAAGGAATAGCTTGATTCTGTTAAATCAAGAACAATGAAAATTGCCTTCGAGGTTCTCAAAATGCATGTGCCCTGCTTGTCTTCTGCATCAGCAAAGAACAAGTACTATTTCCCATATGTTGATATAAAAATAATGAGTGTAAATTCAAGATCCAAATAAAGAACTTCATTTTCTAATCCACCTGAAAAGATTTACGACTGTAAATGTCCAAAATTGCAATTACTTTACATTTCTAAAACAAGCTGGTGATGAAATTAGTATTTTTTAAAGTTTTTAAAACCAGTTAAGGTGTCTTAAAACCAAAATGAATTTAATGAAAATCAGATGATTTAAATTAATATAAAGCATAATGGTTCCCTTTATTTTTACTCTTGCTTATTTTTGCAGTGTTTTAGTAACTTGCATTTGAAGGAAAATCCTAAAATCATTAACTGTTAGATTTTATCTATTGATAACATAATTACAATGAGAGATGACCTTTGCACATACCCTTTCCTTTGAAATCACGCAATGGCTCTTTAAAAAAAAAAACTGTAGTTATCTTCTAATTGTTTGTGGCTGCCCCACTAAACCACTCATACCTTGCTTCTTATTTGAGGTCCTCAGAGTTTGGGAAACTAAGGAGAATATTTGGTGTCTCTTTTACTTTTTTCATTTTAAAATATTATTCAAGCTACTATTACTAATAGTGATTGGCATCTTGAGTCAGAATGGTCATACTCTTTTAAGAACAAAACATCATGAAAGAAAAACACAATCAAAAGAAGCCTCAAAAAAAAAAAAACTCTCACAGGATTCCTCAAAATAGTTATGTGTGCTTGAATATCAAGATCTCTATCCTCTAGTCCAGTGCTATCAGATAGAAATACAATGCTAGTAGCCTCATTATGTTTTCTAGTAGCCACATCCTAAAAAATAAAAAGGAATGGATGAAATTTATTTTAATTACATTTTATTTAACTCTACATAACCAATATGTGATTATTCCAACATGGTATTATTTCCAACATCGGCACAAAATTATTGAGATATTTTATATTCTTTTTTCTCCACACTAAATCCTTGAAATCTGGTGGGAATTCAACACTTACAGCATGTCTCAATTTTGACTAGCCACATTTCAAGTGTCAACTGACATATGTGGCTAGTGCTACTGTATTTGCACAATACTACACTATTTCTCTGGAATACGACCATAGACCCTGGAATACCTTGCATCCTTCGCTTCTTTGTCCAATAAAAATTAGCTCCTCTGGCTGAGATTCCACCCGAGCTTCTTTCATAGACTGTAGTTACTTATTCCTGTTTCTTTATAACATCAGCCAAAACAATTAGCTCTTAATGAGCATCTACTGTGCGTGCCAAGCACTGATACCATAAGCTTTCCCCACATTACCTCATGCATTCCTCACAACAACCTTATAAGGTAGTTATTAGGTCATTAAATATGAAATGTCTGATTTCAAATCAAAAGTGTGGTTTATTATATCTCAAACAAGAAGCAGTACAATTAATCAGAGTATGTACCTAAACTATCAACACAGTTTTGCCATCCTAACAGTAGCTTGTTTATGTTAGCAGCAAAGAAGCCTGGAGAGTGAGTGGCGATGAAATCATGAAAGGCATTTTCCACAGCTTGTTGGGAATTCAATATTTTTCCTTGCAAGAGGTGGTCCAAAGCCTGGAAGAAGTGAAGTTAGTTGGTGAAAGTTCTGGTAAACACAGGTGGATGACAGAGAGTTTCCAAATCCAGACTCTGTAATTTGAGCAGCGTTGTTTGTATAAGATGTTGTCAAGTGTTGTCTTGCAAGAGGATTGGCCTGTCTCTATTGACCAGTCTTGGCTGCTTAGTTGCAAGCATCCTCATCTTTTAGTCCAATTGGTTGCAGTAGACATCGCTGTAATCGATTGACCAGGTTTCCTGAAGCTGTAGTGGATGACGCCAGTGCTAGACCATCAAACAGCCACCATTAGCCTTTTTGATGAATATTTGGTTTTGGACTGTGTTTTGGTACTTCCACTTCATGCTGATACTTGCGATGGTCACAAAATCCATTTTTCATGACATGCAACAATACAAGGTAGAAATGTTTCACCTTTATGTCATGACAGCAAAGAAAGGTAAGCTTCCAGATGATTTCTCTTCTGACATTCGTTTAATTCATTCAGAACCCGTCTATCCAGCTTCTTTACCTTGCTCATTTGTTTCAAATGGTCCAATATTGTTGGAATAGTAAGGTCAAACCTTGCTGCTAATTTGCACGTAGGTTGAGATGGATTTACTTCTACTTCAGCTCATCATTATCCACCTTGGTCTCAGGTTGCCCACATGGCTCATTTCCAAGATAAAAATCACCAGAACAGAACTTCTCAAACCATCCATGTACCATGTGTTCATTAGCCACATCCCTCCCAAACACTTAATTGATATTTCAAGCTGTCTGCGCTGCATTGGTTCTATGACAGAACTCATATTTGAAAATAACATGAATTTTTGAGTTATTCATGGTTTCACAAAAATTGTTCTACAAAAAAATTTGAAAGATAATTACAAGCGAAACATGCGTTTGAAAAACTGAGGATGTACCTTCACTATAAAAATAAAACAAGAAGTGTCAAAGTGAAATGTCAGAGATATCAACTATCAAACTTAGTACTTAAGGAAATCAGATATTTCATACTTCATAACATAAGAAAAATGACAAAGAGTCAGTCTGGGAGAGAGGAGGGATTGGACCCAGTCATTGTGACTTCAAAGCCCACATCTTCTCCCACGTGGCCACACTGCCTCTCACTACCCCATTCTGCCCATACCACCAGCCATGATATATGGCAATACCATCCTTGTCACTGATAATGAAAGAGAGGGAAAAACAGGGTGGCTCACACGTGCTGGGAAAATTCAGGAGATCAGTTTTTTTTTAAGAACCAGAAGCATATCTCTTTTTTCCCTAAGAGGCAGGCAGCTGGACAAAGCAGCAGCAGCAGAACGGATGGCCGTGTTTAGTTGGAGGGAAGAGCTGAAGAGAAACTCTCATCAAAGCTACTGGGCAAGAATGGAGCAAAGTAATCATCTGACAGGTGGGCTCTGGTTGAGATTTCTTTAGAGCTTATTTCCAAGGCAAATTGCGAAGGCAAGCTGGCTATAGGTAGGCAATGACCTTCAGGGGCTGATAGTCTGTCATTTATCTCTCGGCAAGCCAATGCAGAAAAAGCAGGCCAACTATTTATTTTGAATGTGATAATATCTGTACTTAAAGGATGATTTCAAATTATTTTTTAAACGATCAACACAGAACAATACTGGTTGAGAGCATCGTCTCTCTGAATTTCCTTCAAAAGCCCCCTAGAGTATAAGGTTGGGGGCAGGGGGAAGATAGATAACCTATGATTCAAGCGGTCCTGAGTAACTGTATGACCTTGGCCATGTCACTTAACCTCTGAGTCTCAGTTCTCCAAGTGTTAAACGAGCTGGGGTAAACTAGGCTCCCCCAGATTCTGAAAACCCAGAGGTGATAGGGTTCAAAGGTACACTAGTGCCATCTAGTGGCAAAACAGGTACATTGACATTACAAATAGAATACAGATGCTTCCTTTCTGCACAGGTGTTCCCCAGCCTTATGATGGGGTTATGTCCCAATAAACCCATTGTAAATTGAAAATATTCCAAGTTGAAAATGCACTGAATACATCTAAACTACCCAACCACATAGTGTAGGCAACCCTGCCTTAACTGTGCCCAGAACACTTAACATTAGCCTATAATTGGGCAAAATCATCTGACACAAAGCCTATTTTATAAAAAAGTATTGAATAACTCATGTAATTTATCGAACACCGCACTGAGAGTGAATGATGGCATGGTTATGATACTCAAAGTATGCTTTCTACTGAATGCGTACGGCTGTTGCACCATTGTAAAATCAAAAAATCCTTAAGTGGAACCATCACAAGTCTAAAGAATCAGCAGGTTTGAAGAGCTAGAAGGGAAGCAATTAAATTAGAGGTGTCAGAAATCAATTCAAAAGAGGCCAAAAGGAAAATATGGCCTACAAAAGAAATAATTTTGCTAAAGCCACACAATGGTTACTGATTCCTGGTATTCAAATATGTGTGATGAAGAGAGTGACTGCAGTACTTAATTAAAATAGAAATAAAACAGTTTGCAGGCTGGGCACAGTGGCTCATGCCTGTAATCCTAGCACTTTGGGAGGCTGAGGCAGGAGGATCACATCAGGCCAGAAATTTGAAACAAGTGTGAGCAAGAGTGAGACCCCGTCTCTACAAAAAACAGAGCCGGGCATGGTGGTGTGCACCTGTAGTCCCAGCTACTGAGGAGGCTGAGGCAGGAGGATTGCTTGAGCCCAGGAATTTGAGGTTGTAGTCAGCTGTGATGACGCCGCTGCACTCTGGCCTAGACCTCAAAGTGAGACCCTGTCTCAAGAAAACAGTTTGCTGCTGAGGGCTAGCAAAGACTAAGCACCAACAATGGGCAAAGATTACTTTTATTATTAAAGGGTTAAATTTTACAAGGGCATTTAAGGCACACCAGCAATGGTATTATCACCAGCAATAGATATCACGTGCTTATATATCACAATTTTCTTCTTAAATTATGATCCTATACACAAATTTCCTTCCTCCTCGAGGTTTCTACAGACGAATACACACTCTCTGCTCATTTCTCTTGTAGGATCAATTTCTCTTGTAGGAAATTTTCTGTCACATACAATAAAGGTTAGCATACTATAATCTAATCCTAAAGCCATGCAGCACTCTCCATTATCTCCTTTCCATATCCCTGCCTCATTCCCATTCCCCCAAATGTGGATGAGTTGTTGAATGCAGCTTCCTTAAACAGGAAATGAACCAAGCCAAATCCAAGAGTGATATCAATGTTGTTTGGTAGTAGCTTTCCCCAAAATGATGCTTTATGCTTATATTTTTTAAAAATGTGCATCACCAACTCTTTCATAACCATGTTCTCATTTACTAAATTCTGAATCTCCTCCCTAAGGAAACACTAAAGGAAAGTCTTGATCTGACAGCTTCTTTCTCTCTCTAAATGAATAGTTTCCTCTATTTGAGTGTCTTCCTTTAAATTAAAGAATCGGCTAAATTTTATATACACTTTTTTCTTTTACTATAGGCTATTAACTGTTTAATGCCTTTCTCTTATTCTTGTCCTAAGTTTGGTTACCAGCAGTTCTTATATTGGCCCACTCTTTCCAGAGAGTTCACAATGTGAAGTAATATAGGTGTTTACATGTCATCTGCATGTGAGATTCTTCTGTTACATGTATCTCCCTACTTTTAGGCTACAGACAATGGGGCAATAATGGTTTTCTACTACCATTACTACTACGGTGCAAAAGATAGGAAAGAAAAGTACCATATGTAACATCCTTTACTGAGAATTTACTATGGGCCGAGAAATATGTTAGACACCCTACATATACTGGCTCTAATTTTCCCAGCAACAAATTGGTAGAGATTACAATTTCCATTTTATAAAAGCTCAGAAAGATGAAGAGATCTGCCTACGTTATCTTCCTTGAGATCACTAGAATTCACAATCAGGTCTATGGCAGCAAAGCTTTTGCCCTCCCCACTATACCCCAGTCACAGCTACAGCCCAGATGTTATCATGGGGCTCGTATTTCTTCACAGTTATGCAAGTCAGACCTTAAGAGTTTCATTTTTTATTACTTACCAATATGAAAAAGGAAAAATAAAAAGGAAAGAATCTCTTTTTTCTGTACATATTCTTCACACATGTTCATCCTGTCCTCTATTGGAATTTAAGCGCCAACCTCTTTTAGTCTTCCCACCACAAATAATATTAAGTTCACAAGAGAAGCTATATAATGCATTTCAAATAAAAATATTTCCTCCTTTCAAAAACTAAAATGAAAGAGAAAGTTAACCCCTACAAATCAAGGAAGAGCAGGGTACAAGCCCCAGGATGACTGTATCATAGAAGTCTGGTCTGCATTATGTATCAATGGGCTGGGAAGGGGTGCCTCAGTTCCTCTAAAATCCCCTGGTCTCGAAGAGACTCACTTGCTGTCACGTGCTGGGTGGTCTCAAAACATCAATCTTACAACTTTGCTCTGCTTCTGATAAAAGCCCTGATGGCTCTTCATTAAAGGAAGAAAAGCTCAAACTTGACAGCCTGGTATTCAGGGCTTTCCATAACTTTACCTCACCCAAAGCTGCTATTACCTCCTAACAGAAGATGGTATCCTTGAGAGGCAAAATCATGAAGAAGTAAAGAGCAAGCGCTCTGGAATCAGAAAGCCCAGGTTGAAATCCCAGCCCCAGCCCTCATAAACTGTGAGGTCCAATGCAAATTACTTAACTCTCTATTTCTTCATCTGTGAAATGAGGGTAAAAACCGTAAATGCCTCAGTGATTGTGCAGAGAATTAAAAATGCATGCAAAATGCTTCTAGAACAGTACTTGGCACTGCATAAATACTCAACATTAATTGCTATTGTCATATTATTACAACTGAATAAAATATAAACAGTCAAAACCTATAGTTACCAAGAAACTTCTCTCTACATGGTTGGTTTTTACATCTGCTAGTCTCCTTTCCTGGAACACTTTTTTCCTGATTTTTCCCTCCTACCCAAATCTCAACTATTCCCTCTAGTCAAACCAGTGTTCACTTCATCAGGCCTTTTCCAACCATTCCCATCCTCATTCATAAGGTCACCCAAAGGCATCTCTAGGCACCCAGAGCACGTTGCCTGTTTACTCCACCCCTTGGTGACACATGTCGCACCTCCTCTCTCCATCTAACCCATATGAACCAGAGCAGGGCAAGGATTTATGTCTTATCTATCCCCCTTAACACCTCAAAATGGTTTACAAAGAATCTGTACTTGCGTAAGAGCTTAGAATATAATACATGCTTAATACATATAAATTGTTATTATAATATTAAGGTGCTTATCTCCTTCCAGGCTCATCTGAAATATTATTTCTTATTTCCAGAGCTAATACCCTCATCTCTTCTCTTCTCCTCATTCCACTCCTGGAATGATATTCCCACATTCGTCTTCCCCTCTCCCTTTACAGCATTCAGTATCTACACTGGATTCATCCCCTCCTTTATCCACTGTAGTCTTTCATTTTTGCCTTCAACCATGTCAAGGTCTCCAGTATCTTGAAAAGTCTTACCTGGCCCTTCTGCCCCCTGAGTCCAACACTCCACGTCAGACTCTCACACCTCTCTGGTGTACTCCTAAAATAAACAGTCTGTAGGTGCTATTTCCGTTTTCTCATCTACCACTCACTCTTTAATCTCCTTAATCTGTTTTTGAACATCACCAGTGAGCTCAAATCCAGTGACCTCTTCTTAGCCCTCTTTGGAATTTATCACTACATGTGACATCACACACTGACACCTGTTCTTCCCTTAGTTTCCATGAACTTCTTTGCTTGGGTTTCCTTCTATCCTTCTGACCAAGACTCTGGTGTATTCTGTTTGATTCCTATTTCACTGGTGCCACTTCTTCTATCTCCCGCCAATGCTAGAGATGTCCAAGACTCAGGACATTGGCTGGTCTTCCAACACAGTTTTCTGTGAAGAACTCACTCACTTTCACAGGTTCAACTCACTGCCACAGAAAAGCCCCATCTGCATGCTCAGTTCTAACCCCTCTTTTGGGCTTCATTCAGGCTTTTATCTCCAACAGACTATTTGCCATCTCTGCTTAAATATAGCACCATCTCCTCATATTCAACATCCAAAAGCACATCACCTTGCCTGCAAAAGATATTTTCCCTTCCTCCAAAATTTCCTGTAGCTATCAACAGAGACCTTTTCCTTTTTAATCAATTGAGAAAATTGGCATCCTCTCTGATTCCAAGGTCTCCCCCATACTGCCAGCCCAATGAGTCAGTCCCAGAAAATTTCCTTTGTAACGAGGCTTCAATCTGTTCTATCTTTTCCAGTATCTTTTCCATCTTACCACTAAAGCCACTGATCACTCACCCATGACATTCATTCCTTATTTAAACTTCCTATAATACCACTTTTGTCGTATCATTCTTTTATTCAAAACCACAACAGACTCCCACATCCACAGGGTTAGATAACCCTGAAGCAGGGCATTTAAGGCCCTTTGAAAACTAGTTCTATCCACTATCATTTCCCAGCGGAAACTCTCTGCTCCCTGCTGATAGGTTGACACAGCCTAATTCATTACCACATCCGTGTCTGGTACACAACAACAGTTGATAATGCTTAGCTAGGCAACCACAAAATGTACTGTCCAAATTGCAACACTTCTGAAAGTGAACAGAGCACTAAAAATAATTTAAATTACATGGTTTTTAAAAATTTATTTATTGACCAACAAGTTAGTCTTACTATATCAGGTTACTTATAAGATCATTCTATTCAAAAATCATTTTCAAAAATAAAATTATCTATTGAAAAATGAAAATAAAGTAAAAAATTTTAATGCTGATTATCTGAACATTTAAAAATAACAAAGGAAAGTTAATCAAGCCGTATACTTATATCTGTATGTTTTAGTGATTTATTACAGAATTAAAATTACCTTAATTTTTCTTAGATATTGAATACTTTAGTTTCTTAGTCAAATCTGGTTCTAATACTAAATCATTGAATATATGTATACATATTTTCAATACGATTTTAGTATTTTCAATTTTTTTATAAGATTGCCTGCTGTGGTCCAGCCTGAGCAAGAGCGAGACCCCGTCTCTACTAAAAATAGAAAGAAATTAATTGGCCAACTAAAAATATATGGAAAAAAAAAATTAGCCAGGCATGGTGGCGCATGCCTCTAGTCCCATCTACTTGGGAGGCTGAGGCAGAAGGATTGCTTGAGCCCAGAAGTTTGAGGTTGCTGTGAGCTAGGCTGATGCCACGGCACTCACTCTAGCCCGGGCAACAGAGTGAGACTCTGTCTCAAAAAAAAAAAAAAAAA
>CAUYRT010070170.1:0-32348 GCA_963574885.1 Lepilemur ruficaudatus | reverse complement strand
TTGTGCCACTCACTGCTCTTTCCTCACTGGGCTTTGTGGGAGGACCTGTGGACAAGCAGTCGGTCCTGTGTGTTGCCCAGTTCAGGTTCGGCCACCTAACAGTTGCTTCAAGCAAGCACTTAATTTCTCTGTGCTTCGGTTTTCTCTTAATAAAATGCGAAGGTCGGACTACATAATCTCTTAAATTCTATATCAGTCAAGATCCTAGCCATAAACAGATTACACACTCAAATTAGGATAATTCAAGGACACTATTTACAGAGGTATGTTAGGGAAACCACAGAGGACAGGGCAGCAACAGGAAAATGATCTCCATCCCAGGCCCATAGGGAAGTGGGAAGAGGGCAGGGACAGGGCCCAGAAGGAGGAGTCTTGCAGCAAGGGCTACCCGGAGAGGGGCAGGGACTTCCAGTGAAGGGCACAGCCAGTGCAAGGTGGCCCCACAGGGAGTGGGGGGGACCCCACCCTCCCCCTCCCTCTGACATCCTCCCCTGGACTCCCCATTGGCTGAACCCAACCAGAAGCCAAAGAGCATGTCAGTTTCCCAGGGAGGAGAACAGGGTAGAGGAGGGTGGAGAGTAGACAGAGACGTGAACTAGCACAAGACCCTTCCAGTTTAATTAGTAACATTCTCTGATTGTTTGTCCGGGAGTTGTGGGGACAACCTGACCTCATTTGACCTCAGGCATGCCAACCCTGGAACTCCTGGGCAATTATAACCAAGTGTGGACTAACATATCCACCAGGGTCAACCCCTACCCTATCTCTGTAGAGAATACTTCAAGGAGAATATCTCCAAGGTCTAGACAGGTTATTTGATTTTCATTGTTAAAAGTGGATCCATGAATTACCATGAATAGATCGTATTTTTCCAATTCTTTCTCTCTGAAGCTTAAGGGTTAGACACCAGCTCTGAAATCAGACACAGGCAGGTTTGATTCCAAGCTTTGACTCTAGGTGACCTGATTATAAACTCTCTAAGCCTTTCCTCATTTGTAAAATGGGGGTAATAGAACCTACCGAATGGAGTTGCTGTGAAGATTGAAAGAGATACTCAGCGTGCAGCTTGGGGTCTGGCTAATAAATGGTAACATTTATTATTAATCTTTTATTGAGAATCTATTTAACAAGCATTTCTTGAAAAGTTGTTAATGACTTTTACCTGAGTAACCTTCTCTTTCCCTCATTCTGTCTTTGGGGGCCTCTTTCACATGACTTCCTAGGGTTCCCCAAATGCCACTAACCAATCAGTGACTTTTACTGAAGTGACACATGAAGTGAATTTGTTTAAAGAGTTATCATCTTAGACAAGATGAAATTAATAGCTTTCAGTGGGAAAACTGTTCATTTTGAAATATGAATCTTATACCTTGAAAATAAAATCAAAATCAATCGTCACATAATGCCATCTGAAAAATGTAATTTAGAGAAAGGAAATTTGGATTCTTATCAAAAGGCTTTATTTTGGCTCATGTCTTTTATGACTGCATAATTCTATTTTGAAAAAACTTGGGGACCTTTGCTATTATCTATAGACACCCAAGAAATTACAAGGATGGGTAAAAGGCACCATAACTGTAAAAGAGGATGGGAAAATAGAAAATTTCAAGAATACGGCAAACATCAGGTTTTATATGCCTAGCTGGGGAGTGGGAAAGAAATAAGTAAAGGGGCTACTGGTGACGCAGATGCCAAATTCAAATATTGATCTGTACACGTTTCCAGAGTGCATTCTTGGTGCCTGGCGCTGGGCTAGGGTTGAGGTGGGCAAATCCTATTAGTCCTGCAGACACTGCTCTTGGCCTTGGAGTATCCAAACTCTACTGGGAAGGCAAACTCATGAACAACCATCCAGAGAATATGATAGACTTTTGCTATAATATGAACAAATCAATATGGAAACATAAATTCAGAAGAAAGAAAGGTAAAAATCACTAACAACTTGCTACATCAGTTAACTTTTGCTGCGTAACAAAGTACTCCAAAATCTTGTGGCTTAAACAACAGATATTTGTTCAACTCACTATTCTGTGAGTCAGCTGGGCTGTTCTGGTCCCGGCTAAGTTTTATATGTGTCTGTAGTCAGGTAATAGATCTGCTGGTGTCTGGATAATTTATAATAAACTCATTCACCTGACTGGCAACTGGCCACCAAGGAAATAGTATGACCAGGCCATGAGTCTCTCAGTCTCTCATTACCCAGCCTGAGCTTCTTCACATGGTAGCCATCAGTCACAAGGTCCCCAAAAGCAACAACAAAAAAAAGGCAAACTCCAATGCACCTCCTTCTACAAGTCTCTGCTTACATCATGTTTGCTGAAGTTCCATTAGTCAAAGCAAGTTATAAGGCCAAGCCTAAAGTCAGAGGGTGAAGGGCTGCAGAATCACACTTGAAAGGGGTGTGCACATAGGAGTCAGAAGAATTAGGGGCCACTTTTATAGTCTATCACAAGGCTGCATACATGTGATATCCAGGGAGATTGTAACACCCTCCTAGGAATTTCACAGGGTCAGAGCTACTCCTTGAGGAAAAAAATCAAGAAAGGAACCAGTGTGGAAATGTAAAAATGCCTCTGACTCACCCAAGATGTAACAATGAACAGTGTGTATTTTGGGAAGTTCTGGAGATAAAGTTCATCACATGATTTCCCATTTTTGTGCAGGTATATTTGAACTATCTGTGGCTGTAGTGGAGTCCATCATACTATTTCCAGCATCTAGTGTTGCCTCTGGTGCTTGGAAGCTAACCCGATAAGGCTGCTGGTGATGTTCACATAATGAGATACTCAAGTAAAACCCCATGATACTGACCGCCCGTACAGGGAGACCTTAATGACAGAACATCCTGGGAATGAAATCGGCAGTGTGTTCATAAATCATGCGCAGCAGAGCTGTGCCTTCAAAGTCACAGAACAAATAATCCTGGCAGGTACCATGAGGTCCCCACTCAGCAGGGAAGGAAATAAGGCCCACCAAGCAAGAACTGGGTCATCAAAGGTGCAACTTCTATGTCTGCCTTTCACATTCCCCTGCCTGTTTCATACCCCTGATGCAATTAAATAAAATAGTCAACAGCTGCTTGTTTCCTTCCTTCCTTCCTTTACTCATCCAGCAAAGGTTTATTGAGCACCTTCCCCATGCCAACAGAAGCTGGGAACAAACAGAGATGAGTAAGATGCCCCTGTACCCAAGGACCTCAGCATTTGGTGTGTGGGGAACACATAAGTATAAACAATTAAAATTCAGCATGACAGTAATACAGAAAGAAGCTCACAGTATTAAGGGAGAGGCTAGAAGGAACACCTAACCCAGACCGAGGTGTCAGGGACAGCTTCCCGAAGACCATGACACTTTAGCTGAATCTCAAAGAATGTTTAGGAAATAGGCAGACAAGGGAAAGGCATTCCAAGCAGAGCAAACAGCTTGTACTGGGACAGGGAAGCAAGGGAGGACACGTGCCATACAACAAGTCCACAGGGAAAGGGCAGGAGACAATTAGGATGGGGCAGGATAGCACTGCCTGAAGCCTCATCAAGACCCCATATATGCTTTTCCTAAAGGTAAACTTGATTTACTTATTCTTTTTAGGATGAAAGGCTAGTCAGGAAGGGCATCAGCAAGCTGTCCCACTCAAACAACTCTCAAATCCCAGAGAACTGCCCTGACTGGCTGGTAGAACCCAAATCCCTAGTGCAGCTCAGTATAGAATAATATTAACAATAATATTAAAAACAATGCTAGTTATCAGCAGGTATTTATATGAGTCAGGCCCTTGGCTAAACTCCTCATGGATATAATCTCATTAAATCCTCACATTAACTCTGCAGAGATGCTCTATTGTTACGAGGAATGAGGTTTAGAGATTAGGTATGGTAACTTCTGTAAGGTCACAGGAAGTCAGAGATAAATCTAGAAGGTCCTGCATCTTATTCCCTGACTTCTGCCTTGACAGAGTTCTCTTTGCCTTTGGACCCCAGTCCCAGGTCTTCCCCAGTCCTACAGGAACTTTGGTCTAAACGGCCCCCATCTCTGACCTTTCCTGGCCCCAGTTTATCTACCCTACCCACAAGTTTACCAAACTCATTTATTCATTCAGGAATATTTTTGCAACCCCACTAGTGTGCATGAGCTTGTAGAAGAGGAATCAGACATGGTCTCGACCCTAAAGTGTTTCTCCTCTACCTACATATTCACTAATTCATCCATCCTTTCATTCAACTAAAATGAGTAAGTATCTACTGTGTGTCAAGAGCTTTGTGCCAGGAAGTAAGTGAATAATGAAGTCAAATGGGATTTAAGACATGTACATAAACAATGTTATGGTTTGAATATGTCCCCCAAAAGTTCATGTGTTGGAAACTTAATCCCTCTGACCTCATGCATGGAGTAACGTTGCTATCACTTGAGTAGCTCTGTTGCAAAAGTGAGCTTTCTCTGTCTCTCTTGCTCTTACCTTTTCACTATGTGATACCCTCTGCCTTGTTATGACAGAGCAAGAAGGCCCAGATGGTGGCACCATGCTTTTGGACTTCCCAGCCTCCAGAATTGTGAGCTAAATAAACATCTTTTCTTCATAAATTACGTAGTGTTTATGGTATAATATTCTGTCATAGCAACAAAAAATGCACTAAGATAAACAATTATCTTTAGGGTACAGTATAGCAGATATAGGGCTGGAATCTAGGTCCCCTGACCCTTGAAATGAGTGCCTATCAGCAAAACTTCTCAGAAGAGTTTTCTAGTAACTGTCTCTGCTTCTTTCCTCTCATTCTCCCTTCACCTCATTCCATCTGGGCTTCCATTCTACCACTTCACTGAAATTGCTCTTCACAAGATCACCAATGACTTGAAGATCACCAAATTAATTACATTAAATCTTTGTCAAAACATTTTCCCATTGATTTCCATGACAGCGCACTCACCAGGTGTCCCTCACTCTCACTGACCATCC
This sequence comes from Lepilemur ruficaudatus, assembly GCA_963574885.1. Taxonomy (NCBI): domain Eukaryota; kingdom Metazoa; phylum Chordata; class Mammalia; order Primates; family Lepilemuridae; genus Lepilemur; species Lepilemur ruficaudatus. The sequence continues at coordinate 27,397 of CAUYRT010070170.1, read as the reverse complement.
CCTTTTGAACCCTGCTGGCTCCTCCTCTTCTCTTAACCTCCAAACATTTTATCTCCCCAAGTCTTGGTATTGCCCTTTTCCTATCTACTCTCTCCCACACCATGGCTTTAAGCATTTGCAATGACACCAAAATTTGTAACTCTAGTCTGACTGTTCTCTGGGATTCTAGACTCTCATATCAAAATGTCTACTGATATCAAACTTATCACTCAAAACAGAACTCTTAATTTTTACCACCAATTCTACCCCTCTCTTGGTAAACAGCATCACCATCTACTGACCTGCTTGAGTCAAAAGCACAAGAGTCATCCTCCATGACTCCATCCCTCAGCCCCCCACATCCAGCCCATCAGCGTCCTGCCAACACACCTCCAAGACAGATCTGGAATATCTCCATTTGTGTCCATCTTCACTATTCCCAACCCAGTGCAAGCTACAATTATCTCCTGTCTCAACAACTACGGAAGCCTTTCTATTGGTCTCCCAGCTTTCATTCTCATCCTCCTCCATTTCATGCTCTACAAAGTAACCATGCAGAACTGTTAAAACAAAAAATCAGACCATGTCACCCTGGTTTTCAAATTCTCCAATGGTTCCACCACACTTAGCATAAAATCCAAACTCTTTACCTGGCCTGAATTCCAATATAAATAACAACATTTCTTTAATCTCATCTCCTTCCAGATTTTCCTTTGATCCCTCTACTCCAATCACATTGAGCCAGGGCTGCTGGCTTTGCCTGCAATGTTCCTCTTCCCAATCTTCACATAGCAGCTCCTTCATGTCATTTACATCTCAGTTTATATGTCACCTCCTCAGAAAGGCCTTCCATAATCACCCACTCTAACACATTGCTCTGTTTTAATTTTCTGTGTGACATTTGTTAAAATAAAGTGTTTGTGTGTGTGTGTGTGTGTGTGTGTGTGTCTGTATTTTAAATTATCTGTTTCTTGCCCGTTTCTTCTTACTAGAATATAAGATCCAAGAGAGCAAAGGTCTTTTCTAGAATAGGATGCTTTGGGATACTGTCTTATTTAGGATACTGAAGAGTAACTGAAACAGATTAGGCAGTCAATAAATGTTGAAGAAGTGAATAGATGAATCCTCTCTGACTCCTATAATAAGAAAAGGTGATGTTAACATGCTAAGAAGTTGCTAATAAAGGGCTATCACCTTTGTGACCCTGAAAGGAAGCCAGAGTATTAGGCGCCTACAGTATCCAGAAAACTATCAAATACAAGACTATAAGGCAATCCACTTATCAGCATGGAAGCATTTTCGAAGACTTTGATCAGGAATAGCAGAGACTTTCTTATTCCAAATATACAGAATATACATTTCCCAAAATAAAATTCTGAAATATTCAGGCAGATGGACCAGATTGATTATGGATGGATTAGAGATTGCCATTCAAGTTTCCCCATGTTTAACCATAAATATTGATAGCCCTTTTTAGGTGGATGGTGCTGCCTGATGGTCCAGATGAAAGAACCATTTGGAAAGAAGAGAGCTATACAGCTGCCTCTCTTTGGAAGAGTGGAAAATATTATCAGAATGCCCAGAAATACAGAATGCTCAGGAATTTGAATCAGAACAGAGGCCATGATAAAAGTGATAATGAAAACTGGCTAAATGGACAAAATAAAGCTCCCCAAATAGATGCACTAGAGATGTTCTCAAAGGACCACAGCTGCTCAGCCCCCAGAGACTGGCATCCTTCAGTAATTTATGCCAGGTGATTTTTTTAAGCTTATATTATAATAGATGATGTTTGTCTGGAGGTGATATGTTTTAAACTTGTATTAGATGATGCTTATCTAGGAATGGGGACCACAAAAAAAAGTTGGTTATGTTCCCTGCTTACACATGAAGATAAATTAATACATACTTACACAAGAATTTTCAGGGCCGGGCGCGGTGGCTCACGCCTGTAATCCTAGCACTCTGGGAGGCCGAGGTGGGAGGATTGCTCAAGGTCAGGAGTTCGAAACCAGCCTGAGCAAGAGCGAGACTTATCTCTACTGAAAATAGAAAGAAATTAATTGGCCAACTAAAATATATATATAGAAAAAATTAGCCAGGCATGGTGGCGCATGCCTGTAATCCCAGCTACTTGGGAGGCTGAGGCAGAAGGATCGCTTGAGGCCAGGAGTTTGAGGTTGCGTGAGCTAGGCTGATACCACTCTAGCCCAGGCAACAGAGTGAGACTCTGTCTCAAAAACAAAACAAAAAAAAATTTTTCAGGGCCCAAATGTAAGTTTAGCCTCCTCTACTTCAACACATAACATCGGAACAGTAAGGACTTAGGTCTGACCTAGGAGCCATCATTTTGCAGAAGTCCTCAAGAATTCTTCAGGCACAGAAAGGCGTTCAAAAACAGACCAGAGAGTACTTGAGTCTTTATTGATGGAAGTGCTGCAACACAATTGTTTACAACCAGAAGTTAAATGACTCATAACTACTTCAAGAAAGTTTGTATCACACAAGAATTGACTGTAAAGCAATATCTATAGCCTAACTTTTGAAAGCTCCAAATTTTCTGATATGTGAAGAAAATCGTCTTAATTTACCCTCAACTAGATAATATCTTGCAGATAGAGCTGTGTCTTTATTTACCTTTGTATACCTGCAGTACTTAAATATCTAATAGGCAAATAATAAAGTTTTGCTTATTAAATAAATCTCACCACCACCATCTTCTCTAGCTTTCTTGTGCATGTACTCCTCTGTCCCTCACTCCATTCCTCCCTCTCTCCATCTCTCTATGTCTGCATCTCTCTCTTCTCTCTCTCTCTCTCTTTCTCTCTCTCGCACACGCGCGCACACACACACACACACACACACACACACACACACACCTGGCCTCTCTGTTAGGGCTCACTGCTCAGATTCTATCTTAAACCTGTGAAGCAATAGATCTATATGGTCATTATAGATATTACAGATAGTCCCTAAGGACCTCATCTTAACCCTAACCTCAAAGCTAACTGATGGAGTAGAGTGGAGGTTGCCTTAGATCAACACTGGAGAAGAGTGAGGCCAGATGGTCATGGGCCCCTCCATTCTCCTCTCCCCAAACACAGACATGTGCAGAAAATCTCAGAGCCAGGTATCCTGAACATCCAACACTTACAGCAGCCACCAAAACCAAGAGAAGGGAAACCTGTGTGACAAAAACATGGAGTTTATTTTATCCTTTTAACTCCGCAAGTTTCAACTCTTCAGGACTGTTCAAATTTTTCTTATAGAGATCTGACTCCTCTATTCATAGTAATACATTCCTTACTAAACAGAGAAGCACAGTATCAACACAACAACAATGCTAATCATTATAATAGCTCACATTATCAGCATTCAGCATGAGCCAGGCATGCTCACATAACTATTACAAACCAAGTGGGGCATTAGTATTATCTATTTCATAGATGAGTATTCTGAGTCTCAAGGAAATTAAGTGGTATGTCCATGGTCACAGAACTATAAATATCAAATCTGGGACTTGAACCCAGGTCTGTCAACTTCTGGGCCTGGGCAATATTCACCTTTAACTTGTTCATCCTTATCCCCAGCACTGGCCAAAGCTTGAAGCTGCAAATCTGGGCACCAACAATTGCCTAGAGGAGTTTATAAGAGCAGAAACCACAAAGTAAAAAAAAAAAAAAAAACAGCCATGGCTTCAAGTTCCAGACAGGTCATTTACCTGTGACTTTAGGTTATGTTTGTTAACCTCTCTGAGCCAAAAGTGCCTTTACATAGGGCTGTTGTGAGAATTAAGTGAACTCAGTATCTTGTGTAACACAGTAAGACCATTTACAGGAACACAATTCCTTATCCATAAACCTAAAACCCAAAAGACTCTTAAGTCAGACCCTGTTCTTGAACTGCCTATATTAATTTCCTATTGCTACTATAACAATCCCACAAACTTGGTGGCTTAAAACAACACAGTCCTACAGTTCTGCCAGTCAGAAGTCTAATGTGGGTCTCCCTGGGCTAAAATCAATGTACTGACTGACAGGCTGATTCCCTTTCTGGAGACTGTAGGGAGAACCTGTTTCCTTGCCTATTCTAGCTTTTAGAGGGTGCTCCCATTCCTTGGCTCGTGGCCCCATCCACCTTCAAAGCCAGCATGGCTGAACTGGGTCCGTCTCACATAACATCATTCCAGCTTCTGCTTCCATTGTCACATCTTCTTCTCTGACTCTCGTGCCTTGACCCCTGTGATTATATTGGGCACACCTGAAAATTCCAGGATCATCTCCCTTTCTCAGCCAGCCGATTAGCAACCTTAATTCCACCTGCTACTTTCATCCCCACTCAACCCTGTCCTTTGCCATGTAAGATAACGTTTACAGTTCCAGAAATTAGGATATGGAATAGATATCTTTGGAAGGTGATTATTTTGCCTGTCAAACTGGTAGCAGACTTATCTGGCAGCAGAACCTAACTTTAACTGATATGGCTATTAATAGTCTTTATTTTTCTCCACTAAATATGAATATTTACCGATTTAATTATAGGCTTTCAGGGGGTGATTAAGGCATGAGGGTGGAGCCCTCATGGATGGGATCAGAAACCTCATAAAAGGGCTGGAGTGAACTAGTTAGGAAGCCCTTTTGCCCTTTCATCCCTTTGGCTGCATGAGAACGTGGCAACAAGGTGTCATCTTGGAAGCAGAGACTATGCCCTCACCAGATATGGAACCTACCAGCATCTTGATCTTGGACTTCCCAGCCTCCTAAACTGTGAGAAACAAATTTCTGTTGTTTACAAATTATTCATATTTTCTTATAGCAACACAAACAGACTAAGACACACCAGGGTCAGACTTCCCCATGACCAAACCTGAGGCCATTCCTTTCTTCTTGTGTGCCTCTGGGCAAGTTATTTAACCTCCATCAGCCTCTCTGTCCCCATCACCCAGGGGTGGGCTGGACAGTGCCCACAAGGTGGTCAGGGGATTAAATGAGATGAATCACGGAAGCCCTTGGCACCAGGCCTGGCACGTGGTCTGACACTGGGATTGTTGCCAGTAATCATGCTCCCCTCCTTGGGGGTCGCCTTCATGCCTGACACCATGGCTTTCCTTCTGGGGTCTGTGGGCTTCATCAACAATGTGCTTATTCACTGAAAGAAAAAGAAAAAGGCTCTGGGATTTTCATTTAATTTTGTCTGCATTTTCACCCTGTTCCACAGCAAGCACTGATGATAACAAAGAGCAGATTCCTGGCTCTGAGCTGCTAAGGCTTTCACATCACCAGCAGTTTTGTTAATGCCAGTGCTCTGCATATGCGTGGACAGAAGAAAGTGACCCACCAGTCTACTATGCCTTGATAAGACCATCCCTTGGGACTGTCCCACTGCCTCCACGATGCTTCTGTTTTCACCAATCTCCCAATCCTAATTTGCTTTACCAAGTAAACTTCTCCACTGTTACCAAGAGGAGGTGGTATTGTGGAAAGCCAGAGGATAAGTCAAAGCCAGATGTTGTGGATTTGAGAATCACAGGCACCAATCTTTTCTTCTCCCCTCCCTCCTTCTCTCCCTTCCTTCCTTCCACAGTCAATCTGCAAAGATTAACTGAACACCTGCCACGTGCCATGTACTATGCTGGGAGCTGGGGATGCAGTCTCCAACAAGATAGGCCCAGGTCTTGCTCTGCAGAGTGTGCAGATCCCACAAATCATGAATTCATTACAGTTAATTTCACAAATCGTTAATTACAAATTGAGGTGAGTGCTAGGAAGAAAAAGTACAAGGTGTTATAAGCCTGTTTAAGATAGTCAGGGGATTCCAGGAATGCTTCCATGAGACAGTAATATCTAATCAAGAACTTGCCTGAAGAGTAATAAGAATTACCCAGCCAAACGCTGGTTGCAGTGGCTCACGCCTGTAATCCTAGCACTTTGGGAGGCCAAGACAGGAGGATTGCTTGAGGCCAGGAGTTCAAGACCAGCCTGAGTAAAAGCAAGGCCCCCATCTCTACAAAAAATAGAAAAATTAGCCAGGCATGGTGGTGTGCACCTGTAGTCCCAGCTACTCAGCAGGCTGAGGCAGGAGGATCACTTGATCCTAAGAGTTTGAGGTTGCAGTGAGCTATGATGATGCCACAGCACTCTAGATAGGGCAACAGAACAAGATCCTGTCTCAAAAAGAAAAAAGAAAAAAGGGAAAAGAATTACCCCGCCAAATTCCAGGGGAGAAATGAAGAGAGCTGTGAAGGCCTTGAACATCAAAATGTCAAGGAACTGAAAGACGAGCAGAGTTGCCAAAATATGGGGGAGGGGAGAAGGCAGATAGATGGAAGGAAGGAACTGGAGAGAATGGAATAGAATCGAATCTAGGGCAAAAGTTGGCAAACTTCCAAAGAGCCAAATCTTACTCCAGTCTGTCTTTGTACAGATCTCCCAACTAAGAATGGTTTTTATATTTTAAAATACTTGAAAAAAATCAAAAAAAATACTACTTCATAACACGTTGAAAATATAAGAAATTCAAATTTCAGTATCCATGAATAGTTTTATTGGACTACAGCCACACCCACATATTTGCATATTATCTATGGATGCTTTCAAGCTAGGACAGCAGAGTTGAGGAGTCATAACAGAGACCATGTGGTCCACAAGCCTAAAATATTTACTATCTAGTCCTTTACTTAAAAAAAAACAAAGAGTGTGCCAATCCCTGATGCAGTGAGAGATAGGCAGAAGCTAGAACATACAATCTTTTAAGTCACATTAAAGATTTAGAATCTCATTCCAAGAGTGGTGGAACCCATTAAAGAGTTTGAAGCAAGAGAACAGCAAGATCCAGTAGTGCCAAACTTATCTGCACGTTAGACCAGGAAGCTTCAAAAAATATGGATTCATGAGTCCCACCACCAGAGATTATGAATTAATTGGTCCTAGGTATGACCAGAGCTTTGAAATTTTGAGGGGATTCCTTGGTGATTCTAATATGCAGATAAGTTTGGGAACCATGAGTCAAATCACATTTGCATGTTTTAAAGATCATCCCAACTCAGGGTTCTCTCTCTACCTGTCCATTAGAATCATCTGGAGGATAGTTTCAAACTGCCTACCCTGGCATCAATTACATAAGAATCTCTAAAGGGGACCCTAGCATTGGTATTGTTCTTAATAATTTGTTTTAAATCTGGCCCAGGTGGTTCTAATGTGAAGCTAGGGTTGTGTGTCCTGCATTAACAGTGGCCAAGGACAGAGACAGGGAGACCCCTAGGAGGGTAGTCTGCGTAGTCCAACCTAAAGACAATAGGAGATCAGGTTGAGTTGTTCAGATGGGAGGGGGGAATGAGGAGGAACAACCAGCAGGACTTGGTGATTAGCTGGTGACAATGAAGGGTTAGGGTGGGAAGTTTCAAAAATGATACTCAAATGTCTAGCAAAGCAACTAAGTACAGACTGATGCCATTTATTGAGATAGGAACTTTGGAAGAGGAACAAGTTTCGGGGGTAAGAGCATGAGCTCTATTCTGATATAATGTTGAAAAGAGGAGTGCCTATGGTGGAGTCGGTCAGTTGGTCAACTATAAGGAACTGGAACCAAATGATAAAGGGCCTTGAATGCTATCCCAACAACATCCTCCTCATACAGTGGCAATGGCTACCATGATGTAGTGGAACACACAGGGGCTTTTGATTCAGACACTGTGCCTACCACACATAGTACATGCAAGTTTCCTCAGCTCCCTCACCTACAGAATGGGATTAAACGTGTTCATATGTCTCTTGTTCACCTCTGGCCAGCAGAGACATTGCTCAAAGCCAGACACTCAACATTCTATAAACATCCTTACAAGGAAGATTGCACTTCATTGTTGTGAAGATTCAATTAGCTGCCATGTGTAAAGTGTCTAGAAACCTAAGTAGCATAAAAGGCACTCATAAAATGGCAACATCACCCCTGAAGGGTTTCCAAAGAAAAACGACACAGTGACACCTTCACACTAAAGTTTTGGGAAGTGTATGTGGACATCTGTGGGAAGGACAAGCAGGTGGGGAAGAAATGGATACAAGCTGAGACCCCTTATCCTCAATGCTGGGGACCAGAAGTGTTTCAAATTTCAAATGTTTTTTGGATTTTAAAATATTTACATACATATAATGAGGTATCTCGGGGATAAGACCCAAGCCTAAACACGAAATTCATGTATGTTTCATACACACATAACTTGAGAGTTATTTTATACAATATTTTTAAAAAATTTTGTGTACCTATCACATGAGGTCAGATATGCAATTTTACACTTGTGATATCATGTCAGCACTCAAAAAAAGTTTCAGATTTGGGAGCATTTTGAATTTTGGACTTTCAGATTAGGGATGCCCAACATGTACTTAGGTTTGGCATTTGGAATTCCAAGTTCAGCTGTGTCTGATAAACACAGCGGTATCAGTTCATCAGTTAGTAAGAAGTCAGGGTTCCAGCAATCCTGTAGAGCTGACAGTCCCCTGGGATCCAGGCTACCTTTCAGCAGACTGCTCCTCCTTTCCAGCATCACCCTTATTATACATCTTGGCCAAGACAGCCAGAGCTCTAGCCACCATATTCATATTCCAGGCAACAAGATGGAAGAAAGGACAAAAAAGAAGAGGGGACACAGCAATGCCTTGAAGGAAGTTTTCTGAAAGCTGAAACATAACACTTCTACTAACACCTCTTGGACCAAAATTTGGTAACACAGCTATACCTAGCAAGAGAGGCTAGGAAATGTGGTCTTTATTCTGGACAGCCACATCTCCAGGTCAAAACAGGAATTCCCATAACTAACAAGGAAGAGGAGGATGGAGGTTGGGGTAGGCAAGGGGCAAAGCCTCATTGACTAGGGCCTTTCCCATGCTATTCCCTCACTCCTGCTCCCTCCCTGAGTTCACTCAGACTGACTCACTGCCTCCCTGCTCTTGGCATCTGCTGTTCCCCTGCCTGGAATGCTATGCTCTCTGGCCTTCTTATCGCCAGTCTATTTCAACATTTCTTTTACGACCCAAATCAGGATTTATCTCCTTTATTGAGGTCCATGCCTCAACTTTTATTATTTTTCTTAAATATATACACACAGACAGAAACACATGGTGTCTGAATAGGCTTGGAGCACAGGTTCCACCCACACAAAGTGTGTATCCTCAGACAAGTCACTTCTGCCCTCTGAGCCTCAAGTTCCCACATCAGTGGGAATAATAATATCTACCTCACAATGTTGCAGGGGGGATCAAAGGAGATTTCTGTATTTACAACTGGTCTGTAAACAATAAAGCATTAAACATCTATTAGCTGTTACCATTCTACCCTGAGCTGCTACTTCTTATTATAATAATTAATGTGAGAAAAAAAAAACAGTTGGTGGGAGGTGTTAGCTCACAAAAGAACAGGGCAGAAGATGTGTTTCATTTCCTCCCTTTCATTTTCCCATAGCAAAGCTAGAAGAGGATTCTATCAATTCTTAAAATACATCTACAAGCTGAAAATTAATTTTAGACACGAGCAAGGATGACTTCCTTCAAAGAGACAGGAGATCCAGAGAAGCTAGAATGCACCCCGCACTGCTGATCACAGCAAAATTAAAGCCAAGAGCAGAACTCCGATCACTGAAGGGAATGAGTCATAGTACCTGGCGAGGAAGCAAGGCTTCAGCCACACACCAGTCAGAACTAAATATTATGGCTCTTGCAAATAAGGCAGATGAGTTCTCGCAACCATGAGCAACCCGAAGATGGCCCCTGCCCTCATATACGAAGCTAAAAGCTAATGGTTGCTGAAAACATTAAAATAATAACTACATCTTCTCACATTAAGCATACTTCTGACATAAATCCAAATTCACCTCACAAAGTGTCATCAAATAAACACTTTAGCCCCTTTTACTATAAAACAAAATACATATGCAGGAAAGTGACAAAAATATACATGGACACATTAACAGTAATTTTAAAAGGAAGCCCTTGTGTAATTATTACTCCAGTCAAGAAATAGAGCAAGGCTGGGTGCAATGGCTCACGCCTATAATGCTGGCACTTTGGGAGGCCAAGAGGGGAGGATTGCTTGAGACCAGGAGTTCGAGACCAGCCTAAGCAACATAGAGAGACCCTGTCTCCACAACAGATAGAAAAACTAGCTGAGTATGGTGGTGAGCACCTATAGTCCCAGCTACTTGGGAGGCTGAGGCAGGTCGATCACTTGAGCCCAGCAGTTTGAGGTTGCAGTGAGCTATGCTGATGCCACTGCACTCTAGCCTGGACAACAAAGTGAGATCCTGTCGAGCAGAGGAGAGAAGAAAAAAGAAAAAAAGAGAAATAGAACATTACACTACCTCAGAAGCATGCCTCTCTGATAACAATCTCCTCCTTCCTACCAAGAAGTAATCACTATTCTCATTCTTATGACACACATTTCCTTTACTTTATTACCACTAATGTATGTCCCTAAACAATGTTTTTGCCTATTTCGAATTTTTATATGAATGAAACCATATGTATGTATCCATTTGTACTTTGCTTCTTCTGCTCAGCATCATGTTTGTGAACCCAAATTATTTATCAGTGAAATGATATGACATTTGAAATTTGATTTAAAATAACGGGAGCAGGGAGGAGTTGCAAAGTATATGTTGAATAAATTGGCCATAAACTGATCACTATAGGAGGTGGATAATGGGTACATCAGGCTCATTATAGTATGTTCTTGACTTTTAAATATGTTTCAAAATAACAAAAAATGGTTTAAAACCTTTGTGAGATGCATTTGGTTGCTATGTTTAGTTACAAATTTGTTCATTTTCATTGCTGTATAGCAATAGTTCTCTAAGTAAGGTCTCAAGACCAGAAGCATCAAAATCACCTGGGAATTTGTTTGAAAAGCAAAATTCTTGTGCCCCAACCCAGACTTACAGAATCAGAAACTCTTGGGGTGCAGACCAGCTGTCTATGTTTTAAAAAGCTCTCCAGGTAGTTCTAATGCACATTCCAGTTTGATAACCACTCCTGAATAGTATTCTATTGTGTGAATATACCACAGTTTATTTATCCATTCTACCATTGATAAGCATATGTATTATTTCATTTGGGGTTTCAAGTTTGTGGATATTCTTGCAGAAGACTTGGTGGACAACAGTCTCTCTGTTATATACCTAGTGATGAAATAATAGGGTCAGAGGGTATATGTATCTTTAACATTACATGATAATGCCAAACTATTTTCAAAATGGTTCACCAATTTACAATCCCACTGGTAATATATGGAAGTTCCCTTTGCTCTACCTCCTTGACAACAGCTGGTATTTTTTAGACATTTTAATTACTGCCAATCTAGAGTGTTAAACACTTTTAAGCTTTCCACCTTGGAACCAAAGAAACACATATTAGGGAGCTGGTCACAGCAGCTCACACCTGTAATCCCAGTACTCTGGGAGGCCAAGGGGGGAGGATCGCTTGAGGCCAGGAGTTCCAGACCAGACTGAGCAAGAGTGAGACCACCACTACAAAAACTAGAAAAATTAGCTGGCATGGTGGTGTGTGCCTGTAGTCCCACCTACTTGGGAGGCTGAGGCAGGAGGGTCACCAGAGCCTAGGAGTTTGAGGCTGCAATGAGCTATGATGACATTGTACTCTAGCCCAGGTGACAGAGCTAGACTCTGCCTCAAAAAAAAAAAGAAGAAGAAAAAAAAAAAAACCAGGCAGTGTGGTGTGTGCCTGTAGTCCCAGCTACTAAAAACAACAGCAACAAAAAAAAAAAAAAAAAAAAGCTGAACAAAGCACAAATACCCATGCTTGCATGCGCACACACACAAACACACTTTCGTGAGGGCATCACGGAGTTGTTGAGACAACCAGGACTTGAGGGGACAAACTCCTGGAGAAGAGAGAACCACAGAGACGTGAGCCAAAATTCTTCAGTCGCTCTCTCCCTTGGGGCATTTGCCAAGACTAGGTGAGGAGTAAGGGGCTGAGGATCCAGGCAAAAGCCTCAGCAGAGTTGCCATTAGGAGGGAAAATACCAGAAGAACTCTAGGCAGTCTCTTGGGGCTACAGAGACAAAAATCTGAGAGGCCAAGACCCTAGCAAAAGGAAGGAACAGAAAACTAAGCCCAGCGTGTGTCTGGTATTTCCCTTAAGACATCTGCTGAATTCTGAAACTATATAAGGCAGGAGGCTAAGAAGTCATGAAGAAAGTTTCCAAAAAGTTGTCCGTGGGAATTTTGCCAGTTTCACGGTGACAAAAAATTCGAGTTCTGAACTAGCCAGGGGGAGAAGTCATTGAGAATACCCAGGCTCTGAGTGAAATCTCAAGAAGGCTACACCCTAGCAAGAGGCATCTGCCAGTGGCAGGGCTGCATCAAAACTAAAACGCAGTCTACATTTAGCTGAGTCCCTAACTGGATTAAAATAATCAGTTCCCCGATATGCCTGCTTAGCAGCTACTTTCTCTGGAAGAAAATAACATCATCCACAACATCTACAATTCTTCATACAAAATGATGAGTATACAATCAAAATTTGCCAGGCATGCCAGGACAAAGACCAAAAAAAAAAAAAAAAAAAAAGATTACACAAAGAAACAAGTGACTCAGATATTGGAGTTAAGAGACAAAGAGTCTAACAGTGATTGATATACTCAAAATATTACAAGACAGGGAAATTAGTTGAAAAGGTAGAGAATTTTGCCAGAGTATTAGAATGAATTAAAAAAAGATCAAATGGAATTTCTAGGACTATAAAATATCAATACTGAAATTAAAAACTCAATAGGTAAGGTTGAACAACAGATTAGACATAGCAGAAGAGACAACCAACAAATTGGAAGGCAGGTCAAAATTTTTCAAAACCGAAGCACAGAGCAAAAAAAGTAAAATGGAAAAATATAGAAAAGATCATAAGAGATGTGTGATGTGTGATATGGTAAAAAGGTCTAAAAATACATATATTTGAAGACACAGAATAAGAAGAAAGAATGGAACAGTAACAACAGTGTTTAAAGAGATAACAGCAAACTAAAGATATCAATACATAAATACAAAAATCATTAGGAACTCCAAACAGAGTTAACAGTAAATACACAACAAAAAATAATCAGTAAAGCCAGACCTAGAGAAGTCACAGAAAAACTGATAAAAACTAAAGACAAAACCCCAAAAGCAACCAGAGGAAAAAAGACACGTTACCTTCAACGGAGTAATAAGAATGTTGGCTGATGGCTGGTTTTTTCAACAGAAATGATGGAAGTCTAAAGACAATGAAATAATGTTTTATTTAAAGTGCTAGAAAAAACCTGACAATACAGAATTCCATACTCAGTGAAAACGGCATTCAAAAATAAAGGTAAAATTAAGACATTTCAGTTAAGTAAGAACTGAAAGGATTTACCACCAGCAAATCTTCACTGAAAAAATAACGCTAACAGGAGTCTAATTGGGCATAAGAAAATAATCCCAGATGAAAGCATGAAAATGCAGGAAAAAATAAAGAACAATAGAAAAGGTAAACAAAATGAATATTGATTGTTTTAAAACAACAATGAAAATAACATTACTATCTATCTAACAGGCTTTTAAAACCTGTAGACTTACAACGCATGACAATAATAACACAAAAGGTGTGATGGGGAGACAGAAATAGAATGTTCCAAAGTACCTTATTACCTACGATTGTATTTACCCAAAAGAAATTAAAACATATCCACAAAATGATTTGTACACAAATAAATGTTCAGAGCAGCGCCATGAGTAACAGCCTGAAACTGGCAACAACTCAAGTGTTCATCTACAGGTGAATGGATAAACAAATTACGGCATATTTATAAAAAGGAATACTACTACTCAGTAATAAAAATGAATGAATTACTGATAGCCTAAAAACTATGGATGAAACTCACAGACATCATGGTGAGCAAGGAAAGCCAGATTCAAAAGAGTGCATACTGTACAATTCCACTGATACCAAGTTTAGCCAAGAAAAACTAATGTATGATGCTAGAAGTCAAGACAACAGTATCTTCAGGGGCATTAGAAACCAGAAAGGAACAGGAGGGGATCTCTAGGAGGCTACCGATGTTCTATTTCTTGATATGCTGATATACGAATCTGTTCACTTTGTGGAAATTCATCAAGCTCCACACTTAGGAGTGTGTACTTTTCCATACGTATTTCCAAAAAAAGTTTTAAAATGCATTTCAGACATACAAAAAAGTTACACAAAGAATAATAAGTCTGTATCCACCACCAAAATTAAGAAACCGCTCACACCTGTAATCCTAGCACTCTGGGAGGTCAAGGCAGGAGGATCACTCAAGGTCAGGAGTTCGAAACCAGCCTGAGCAAGAGCAAGACCCCATCTCTACTAAAAAAATAGAAAGAAATTAATTGGCCATAAAAATATATAGAAAAAATTAGCCAGGCATGGTGGCACATGCCTGTAGTCCCAGCTACTCGGGAGGCTGAGGCAGAAGGATCGCGTGAGCCCAGGAGTTTGAGGTTGCTGTGCGCTAGGCTGACGCCATGGTACTCTAGCCCGGGCAAAAGAGTGAGACTCTGTCTCAAAAAAAAAAAAAAAAAAGAAAGAAAAGAAACAAAACATTACCAATATAGTTTTTTGTTTGTTTGGAGCCAGTTGTCTGGCTCTGTTGCCCAAGCTAGAGTGCGGTGGCAACATCATAGCTCACAGCAACCTCAAATTGCTGGGCTCTTTGGTCCTCCTGCCTCAGCCTCCCAATTAGCCATGCCTGGCTAATTTTTTTAAAAAATTTTTAAATTTTTTGTAGAGATGGAGTCCCACTATGTTGCTCAGGCTAGTCTCAGACTCCTAGCCTCAAGCAATCCTCATCCTCCTATCTTGGCCTCTCAAAGTGCTGGGATTACAGGTGTGAGCCACCATGTCCAGCCTCCATATAGTTGATATGTGTACTCCTCCCTGATCACTCCTCCACCTACTCCATCAGAGATAACCACTCTCCTGAATTTGGTGTCCACCATTCCTCTGTACTAGTTCATACTTCTACTACTTATAAAAATCATCCCTAAACAATATATAGAACTGTTTTACATGTTTTAAAACTATATATAAAGGGTAATTTGATTTCTGTTTTTAAAAGGTCATTCTAAAAGGGGCATGGGGAACTTTCTTGGATGACACAATATTTTATATCTTGATTGGAATATTGGTTACATGGGTATATATATATATTTGTCAAAGCTCATCAACTTGGATATTTAAGATCTGTGCATTTCACTATACATAAATTTTATCTCACTTAAAGCAAAAAAAAATTTTTATAATAGATCATTCTAGCTTCTTCATAGGGAATAGATAGTGGGGTGGACTGAAGTAGAACCAAGAAGGCCGGTTAGAATACTGCAGTGGACCTGGTTAGAGTTAAACTCAACTACCTGAAGGGTAAGAAAGTAAAGACAGGTTGTGGACACGGTTTTTTGAGCAGCTTAACTGTGAAGCAGAGAAATAACTGGAGGAAAAAGTAAGGCCAAAGAAGGGACTTTTAAAGATAGAAGACCAAGTTTGACCAAGTAGAGAGAAAAAGCCGATGACAGACCAAAGATGAAGGATCATTGAAGGAACAAAGTCCTCAAGAAGGTGAGGGGATGGAACATGAAGTCCAGGGCTTTGGTCTTTGTTAGGACACAATATCCTCTTACCTTTTAACTGGAAGGAAATAAAAAGAAGGGCAGAGATAAAGGGAAAATTGTTTTTTTGGCAATAGAAAGATAAGGGCATTCTCTCTAATTGCTACTACTTTTTCAACGAATATGAGTTGTTATCTGAAAAGGGTGGGGAATGGGAGTTTTGAACCTGGGGAGAAGAACAGTATGGCAATGCATTGGAAAAGGCTGGAAAAGTATCCTAGTATGGTGAGGAGTGGTTAAGAAAAATGAAATGTTCCATTTTGGACAGGTTAAATGCCCAACAGATATCCAAAATCTTGAATATGAGCTCAAAAGCAAGAGTATTGTTATTCATCTTTCATTGCGCTGCACAAAGCACAATATAACCTATATTAGGTACTCAAGAGGGAATGAATGAGGGAATAAATGAAGATTAATTTTTCATATTTTCACAGCACATTTTATATCACCTGTCGTATTCTATAGTGGAACTAAAGAAAACATTCTTTTAGAAGTGATTCACCTGAGATATCAAATGCATTTTCCTTTTCCTCATTTTTAGTTCTCTGTGTTATTGGAAGAAAATCAATCTGTGCCTTCCAATTTTATCAATTCTTCATTTTATCTAAAGAATTGATATGCTGATCTTCTATAATAATTTTTAAGCAGAATTCACCAGGACAATTCTCCCAGGTAAAAAGAGATAGAATCTATCATAATTTGTGACCCTCATAAGGATACAGTTAATGAAAAAATTAGAAGCTTTTGCCAAGAAGAGTTAACCTCCTCTCTGTATTCGGGACACGCCTGCTGGTGTAAGTCACACATGCACATTGAGTGAAGAATGTCTTTTTTTTCCCTTGTTTTCTTTAATATTTTTTCATTTTTTTAAATATTTTAATAAATTTTAAAAGTCATCCTAGTTTTTGGAAGTCTGATGAAGAATGTCTTTAGTTCACGTACAGGAATCACAGGGTAATCTCAGACATGCTTTAACGTGCCCAGAAGAACAGAAGCACTGGCTGTCTTAGGAGACAAATTAGCATACTGTGCTATTTATTTATCATCTATCAATTATGAAATTTTTAAATGGTTACAAATGCATTTACTTGCAGCGTAAAGTGTTATTCGTTTTATTACACTAAGTTCCATTTAAAAGGACTCCATTCACGCAAGATGCTCCGTGGCTGGCTGAGCAGTGGGATTTCTGAGCTTATAGTTCATGTATATACTTGCTATGTAGATTAAGTACACTCTCCTAATTCCTATTGCCCTAGCCAGACTGTAAATGTATATGTTTTTGTCACCTTTTTTATAGCTTTTATAAAGATTTTTTAGTTTCTGGCTTTTAAATATACATATTTTTATTCAGACTATCAATATTTTTATTATTTTTTAAAATAAATTTTTGGAGAGTTTTCTGATGAGGACTGGAAAACCTGCTAGACCATCAATCTTTTAATTACCTATTTTATCATCCTAAGCAATTATTAGCTAGGCAACAATTTGCCTTTTGAAAAGATGACTCCTCAGTGAAACAAGGCAGAAAATTTATATCTCAAAAGCACAGAGCTAAGGCTTTAGGCCTAAATATTGTATCATCATTTGCTCATACCAAGGGGAAAAAAAGTTGCATGTAAAGTCCCAGTTAAGACAAGACAGCCAGGAAAAGTACCCTAAACAAAGGTAAGATTTGTCATGTAAAATTAGAACAATGGTAAGAGTTTCAAGTGACTCCTGTTTTTGTCATTCTTAACTACAATAATTCAGAACTTCAGCTGCCAAGTTTGGTGCTAATATCCTCACTTACGTGGTTCATGCTCTGCTCTTAAAATAATTCCTTGTTTGCTGTTAGAGGCTCCTACCATAATATATAAAATGGCAAGGATCAATTTTTTTAAATCATGAAATAAATGGAGCTACAATGTATTTTTTTCCTTGAAAATATTCCCTTTCCTATTATTCCCTTTATTTAGTAATTATAAACCCTGGTCAAGCAGCAAAATAGCAGAACATTTTAAATACCAACAAACCACAAATAGCAGTGTTTTCAAGGAGAAAAAAAGGAAAATCTCAGTTTCATGCTAAACCATCCTTTGATGCACTGTCATTTT
This sequence comes from Lepilemur ruficaudatus, assembly GCA_963574885.1. Taxonomy (NCBI): domain Eukaryota; kingdom Metazoa; phylum Chordata; class Mammalia; order Primates; family Lepilemuridae; genus Lepilemur; species Lepilemur ruficaudatus. Next base: position 9,658 of record CAUYRT010070170.1, on the reverse strand, counting down.
AAGTGTCAACGTATCAATTATTTTTCCTATGCTGAAAAGGCTACGCATTTAAAGGTTCTGTAGATTCACTAAGAAAATAAGCAACCATTTCTCTCTATCATTAAACACAACAGGATACTAGTCCTGTGCTAGTTTTAAAACACCAGCAAAATTCTGAATGTGAATATTAAGGTTTACTATATCAGTTTCAAGTGAAACAGTTGCTCTATAGCCAAAGAGTATTATTGACCATACTTCAAGTTGTCACCTGCCTAATATTTGTAAGGCCAAAGACTAGCTCCATCAAAATTCTGGAATCTCATTTCAAAATTCCCTGAGAGTCTCCTAGTCTAATAAGACACCCAAGACAGGACTATTTTTCCCTAGTCAGCCCTGACAGATGGTCAGACTGTTTCAATCACTCTAGCGGGGGAGTTCGCAAGAGAAGGTCCCCAAGGGATATGATGAAAGGCTAGAACCAACCACTCAAACAGGGAGTAAGGCTCCGGTCAGCAAGCTTGCAGGATACTGATAACGTTGCCAAACACTTCAAAGCAGACTTCCACAAGAATGTGATGCAGAATTAACAATCACGAGGGTGCAATGTTTAAGGCATGTACACCTCAATTCAGGAACCCTCCAAAGTTCTTTCATTGGCCTAGGGTGTAGCTCGCACAATTGGGGAAGCAAGGTGTCTTTTCTCTGATTTCTTAAAGTAACAAATGACTTGTTAGGCTCACAGCAAGGGTTTGTCAAGTCAGACAGCATCAAATCCCTTCCTTCCTTAAACCAAACCCGGGGACCCCCTGGTGGAACTGCTAAGGCTTAAAATACTCCAACTTTGGTCTTAAAATCGTCACTACAGTAAAGCAGAACATTCGGGTTTTTCTTTTAGCGGTGTATATTAGGCTATGCTATCACTGAAGTTTGGCTGGTGTAAGGTTGATGTGGGGGGTTGTTTCAAGCGCAGCCCTTCATCCCGCCTTGAAGTCTGGCTTGATCCTCCCAGGAAAGGCGAACGCGCGGGGCTGCGCTGCCAGCACATCCCCAGCCGGACCCCAGGACGGGGCGGCCCGGCCCTTACCTGTCGATGCTGATCACGCACAGGGTCATGATCGAGGCCGTGCAGCACATGACGTCCATGGCGATGAAGACGTTGCAGAAGAAGTGGCCAAAGATCCACTTGCCCCCGATGAGGTCGGTGACGCTGACGAAGGGCATGACCGCCACGGCCACCGAGAGGTCGGCCAGCGCCAGGGACACGATCAGGTAGTTGGAGGGCTGGCGGAGCTTCTTGACGAAGCACACAGAGATCACCACCAGGCAGTTGCCCGCGATCGTCAGCAGCGTGATGAGCGTCAGGATGGAGCCGATCACAACTTTCTCGACTCTGCCGTAGTTGATCTCCTCCCCACAGCCCGAGACATTGTCCGGGGGCGCGTCCCAGGTGGGCGCGGGGCTGGCCGTCACCTCCGGGACCGCGCTCAGCAGGTGCGGCGCCCAGGAGCCCGCGACCGTGTCGGCGCCACCGTCGGGGCTCAGGTCCGGCAGCCCGCGCCCCACCTCTGGCAGGAGGAAAGAGCGGAGGTGCCCGTAGAGGTCCGGACTGCCGCTGCTGTTAACGTCCATCATCGTGCCGCTGTGCGCTGCTGCCCATGGAGCCGGCGCCCCAGCCACGCGCTCCGGCTGCCGGCCCCGGGGCTTCACCTCGCCGGTTCCGCTCCGCCCGGCCCAGCCATGGGGCCCGCGCCGGCCGCTGGGGGGCGCCCGGTTCGGTCTCCGCGCCCCGCACGCCCGATCCCCCAGCCGCTGCGGGAAACGCGGTGGCGCGATCGCGCGGGGACTCCCTGCGGGAGGCGCCTCGGCACCCGACGGACGCCCGCCCGGGACGCGCGGGCCGGGCTCGGCTGGCAGCACCGAAGCCCGCAGCGGCCGCGCGGCTCGGCCGAGAGCGCCCGGCGGCGGCGGCAGAAGTTGCGGAGTGCGCCCCGCCCCTCGTGCCCGCCGCCGCCGCTCCCCTGCGGCAGCCGCGCCGCGTCCCCGCCGCCGCCGCCTCTGGCCTCCGGCCTCTGGCCGCTGCCCGCGCCCTCGCGCTCCCGGGCCGGGCTCCCGGCGCTGGGCAGGGACCGCCGCCGCTCCCGCTCCTCCCCACCGTGCGGGGGGCGGCGCTGCACTCTTTCCCGGGATTCCGGGGATCTTCCTTGCCGCATGAGACTCAGACCCCCTCCAGCAGACCCCAGCCTCCTCACAGTGTAAACGACGATTTGGCAGGGGCTTTTTCTTTTGTTAAGAGGACTAGTGGCCCAGTGGATGTTCGGACTCAAAGGGAAATGAAGAACCTAGAGGGGAAATTTTTTTTTTAATTAAAAAAACCTTCTCGAGCACTACACCAAGCAACAGATACATACTTGCGTTTCCTATTTTGACCACTTATGAGAGAAAGCGAAAATGGTAAAGGAGAAACAGCTGAATGGGATGAGGATGGGAGTTCAGGGGGAGGGAAGAATTAATGCCTTAGCCCCTGGCACCAAGGAGAAGCTGGGGGCTTTGGGGACGGGGCCTCCCGGGGGGTTAAACCCGTTGGACTAACCCTCCTCACACTCCGGCGTCTAGAAACAGGCCTCTCAGCTCTGAAGATAGACCCTGTCTGCCTTTATATTTAGACTTAAAAGCCTAATATACTGAAATGAGGGTTAATTTTCCCATGGCATTCTGGAAACCTCACACATAAGCAAAGACATAGCCGGTCATAATGTCAGATTCCTGGAGGTGTATGCTGATTTAGTACCTATTGCCTAAAATTCCCCTTAGTATTCAAAACCTGTCAGAATGGCTCATTTTTATTATTCGTGAGACTTGCTTCATTCCAATTTGTTTAAAGGTTTTATTGGAAGCCAGCAGTGATTTCTTCAGTTTAAGACGCTAAAAATAATCAAATCTGTTTTCTTTTCTAGTTAGGCCCTAGCAGATTATAAATAAAAAAGAAAAAGAACAAAGACCTCAAAATATATTGATCTGAGTGCTAAATAATACTCTTATTCTTCACGGTGGGAATTAGCCCTGTTTTTCCAGATAAGGAAACTCAGTTGCTATTATAATTGGCTGGTAAGTAATAGTTACGTTTCAAACCCAGGTTTATCTGATTACTATGCCCATAGTCTTACCCCTACACATTCAACAACAAAAAATTTAAGTGGGAAAAAAAATCTTTAGCATGGGTCAATGTTTGTAGCACTTTCACTATGATCAACATTTTAGAGGCTCTCCTTTGCCTGGGATAAGCAAAATAATCTATTGAGTCAGAAGAAAAGTGGAAAATAATAATATCTAGGCCGCAAAGCAATAGTATTTAATAGTTAAGAAGATGGGGCCAGGTGTGGTGACTCACCCTGTTCCTCCTCAGAACGAAGCAAGGAAGGCTGGTTCAGTCATTCATCAATTCCTTCATTCATTCAGCAGTAACCTTTGAGCATCTACTCAGGCCACAGGTTGGGCAGGAACCTGGGATGCAAGGATGGAGCGCACAGTGTCCTGCCTCTGGGTGATCACCGTGTATAGGATACACAGTGACCGGCCCCACCTCCCACTCCTAGCACTCTAGGAGGCTGAGGTCAGAGGATTGCGTAAGACCAGGAGTTCGAAACCAGCCTGAGCAAGAGTGAGACACCCCCCCACTCTCCCCCCCCCCAATTCTCTGCAATAAATAGAAAAATTAGCTGGGCTTGGTGGCCAGCACCTGTTGTCCCAGGACTTGGGAGTCTGAGGCAGGAGCATGGCTGGAGCCCAGAGTTTGAGGTTGCAGTGAGCTCTGATGATGCCACTGCGCTCTAGACAGGGCAACAGGTGACAGAATGAGACCCTGTTTCAAAAAACAAACAAAAAAGACAATGGATGAGAAAACTTCTTCAACCTTACTTATGTTAGTACAGTGGTTCCCCCTTATTCTCAGTTTTACTTCCCTTGGTTTCTGTTAGCTGCAGTCAGTGGAGGTCTAAAAATATGAAATGGAAAATTCCAGAAATAAACAATTCGTAAGTTTTAAGTTGCACGCCATTCTGAGTAGTATGATGAAATCTCTCTATGCCCCACCCAGAACTTGAATCATCCTTTTATCCAGCTATGCACACTGTATATGCTACCCAATTCAGTAGCCATCTCTGTTATCAGATCAAAAAAAATATAGTATATATACAGAATCCAGTGCTATCCCAGGTTTCAGACAGTCACTGGGGGTCTTGGAACGTTCCCCCCATCCAGGACAAGGGAGTATTACAGGACAAGGGAGTACTACTAGACATAATCTCAGATAAAAGAAAAATAGTTCATAGCTGGAAGGCATCTAAGAAACCATTTGTTCACCCTTCAATGCAGAAGAGGAAATAGAGGCTGGGAAAAGTTTAACAACTTGGCCAAGATCATACATGACTACATTGAAATGTCTCGGTTTTTGGTTTTGAAGTTTAGAATTGTCTCAAAGCCTCTTAAAAATTCTTTAAGATAGCACATTTCCCAAGATACTTTTTACTTTTTTCATTTTAACTTTTTAACTCACTTTGACTTTTCTCATTGTTGTCCCCTTGAATACCCTAATCAGTTCAGCTTACATATTCTGTCTTGGCTCTTTTAAATAATATTCCTCATTAATTAATTACACAAAGATTTAGAAAATTAATGATTTTATTTTTATTTGAATTACCAGTCAATATAATTTACCACCTGTACTCTTACCAGCCCTTACCTAGCCCACTTATATTTCACAGAAGCTTCTGCTTTTTGCTTTTGTTTTGTTTTAGTGCCTTCAAGTTGTTATAATAAAAATACCATAGACAGTGGGGTAATAACAAACATTGATTTCTCACAATTTGGGGGGCTAAGAAGTACAAGATCAAGGTCCCAGCAGATTCGGGGTTCGGTGAGGACCCACTTCTTGGTTTATAGATAGCATCTCTCTGTGTCCTCACATGGCAGAAAGGGGTGAGTGAGCTCTCGGGGGTGGTCTCTTTTATGAGGCCTCTACTCACATTCAGAGGGCTCTGCTTCAGCCTCCCCAGTAGCTGGGACTACAGGCATGCGCCACCATGCTCGGTTAATTTTTTATATATATTTTTAGTTGTCCAGCTAATTTCTTTCCATTTTTAGTAGAGATGGGGTCTCACTCTTGCTCAGACTGGTCTTGAACTCCTGACCTTGAGTGATCCTCCGACCTCGGCCTCCCAAAGTGCTAGGATTACAGGGGTGAGCCACCACACTCGGCCCCAAACTCCCCTTTTTATGCAGCTGTCACCTTTCTTATATTTTCTATACTGATGGCTGAGTGTATTTCCTAAGAGTTGCTAGGTTTTTAATTTATAAGCTGTCACAATGCATAAACATAGTTATTGAAAATCTCGGCTTCTGCAGCATCTCCTTGCTTCTGTTGAGTTTAAATTTCATCTATCATTGTATTATTCCAATATCCTGACAGAACAACCTGGAATTCTTTCAGTTTCCCTCTAACCTTCACTAGCAAATCGTTGTATCTTCATAAAAATGCTAAAATCTTGAATATCCTTTTCCATAATTTTCTCACAAAGAAAAGCTAAAGGTATAACTTCACAAAATATTCATAAAATATCTAAACATTCATGTAAATTTGTTGTTTTGCCCTTGTTTTGCTGGTGTTTTAAAATCCGTAAAAAGGTGTTGCTTCCTTCACCCCTCCCCCTGCCCACCCACTCTTTGGCAATGACAGCAGAGATAAGTGTAGTGTTGGCATATCTAAATGAAATCCTGTCTTTAGTTTCTATCCCTTTTCTGTCTTTCATTTAAAAAAAAGTCCTACTGTTTTAAAGAGTACCAATTCTTGTCTAGACTCTCATTGCCTATAATGGCATTCTCATAAAATTATCAGCAACGGCACCTGAGAATACAGCTTGCTGATGTTTCCAGCTGGCAATCTCCTCCTCTCAAAACTGCTCTGGGGGAGTACAGAAAAGCTGCAGAGTTCTACAGCATGAATTATTGTCTTTTTATAAGCCCTTCTTCCCTCTAGGTACTCATCTACCTCATCTAAATTCATCTGCTTAATCCCATCTATGCAAACCCACACATACCCATCCATAGGACCTAAGCTTAGGATACTTTATTTTTCCATAAACCAAAATACTCTGACAACCTAGATTTACTTTAAGAAGCACAAGTAGGCCAGGTGTGGTGGGTCACGCCTGTAATCCTAACACTCTGGTAAGCCGAGGCAGGAGGATGGCTTGAGGTCAGGAGTTTGAGACCAGCCTGAGCAAGAGCAATACTGTCTCTACTAAAAATAGAAAAATTAGCTGGGCATGCTGGTGTGCGCCTGAAGTCCCAGCTACTCAGGAGACTGAGGCAGGAGGATCTCTTGAGCCCAGGAGTTGGAGGTTGCAGTGAGCTATGATAATTCCACTGCACTCTAGCCTGGGTTACAGAGTGAGACATGAAGAAGAAGGAGAAGGAGAAGGAGAAGGAGAAGGAGAAGGAGAAGGAGAAGGAGAAGGAGAAGGAGAAGGAGAAGAAGGGAGAAGGGGGAAAGAGGAAGGGGGAGGGGGAGAATAAAGCTTCCTATGTCATCGGGTCCATTGGCAACGCACTAGTCAGTCAAGCATGCTAATATCACCCCTGCTGGGGGTCCAATAACTTCCCATGCCCAATGCAGTAGTCCTCCTGTGGGCTGCTCTTTCATGCTCTAGATTATTTCAGTCTCTCACTTTGGTACCCTTTCCTCACTCAACTAAACTAATCGTCTGGGTGTCCCTTGACCCAGAATTTGATGAGAAAAGACTAGAAAAATAAAAATGCTTAGGTAGCATAGTACTAAGATTATTGTATATAAATATCTAAATACTACCCTGTGGCTGCCAGTGGGGCTATGGAGCAGTAGCACTGAGACAGAACACACATCTAGAGACAGGGACTCCAGTCTGTCCACACAGACATTTTTGAAGCCCAGTTAGGATAAAACCAGTTATTCTGGGACACCTGAATGACCCTTCGCTATGACAATCCCCCTCACCACAGCTAATCTCATACTTTTAGCGAGCTCTTAAAGCATTTTTTTCATATCTTTATTAATTATATGAATACTTTATGTTTCTATGACTCTGATCTCCATTAAACTGTGAACTCCAAAGGGAGTGAAAATTTTTTTTTTTTTTTTTTGAGACAGAGTCTCATTCTGTCACCCCAGCTAGAGTGCAGTGGCATCATAGTAGCTCACTGCAACCTCAAACTCCTGGGCTCAAGCATCCTCCTACCTCAGCCTCCTGAGTAGCTGAGACTGCAGGCACACACCACCACCCCTGGTGATATTTTCTCATTCCTGCCACATATTACTATGTTCAGTAAACATTTGTCAAATGAATCGAGTATAGAATAATGCTGATAATCAAGAATCATTCGTATTTTAAAATAATTATTTAGCCTAAAAGTGATTTGTAAGTTTTGTTTTAATTTACATGTATGCATCCTTTAATCATGCCACTTTCATGTGCACTCTTTTTTTTTGCTTATTTATTTAATTTATTTATTTATTTTGAGACAGGGACTCACTCTGCCACCCAGGTTGGAATGCAGTGGTGTCATCATAGCTCACTGCAACCTCAAATCCCTGGGTTCAAGCGATTCCTCTCTTGCATCAGCTTCCCAAGTAGCTGGGACTACAGGCAGGTGCCATGATGTCCGGCTAATTTTTCTATTTTTAGTAGAGACGGGGTCTCGCTCTTGCTCAGGCTGGTCTCGGACTTCTGAGCTCAAGCAATGCTCCTGCCTCAGCCTCCCAAAGTGGTAGGATTACAGGAGTGAGCCACCCCACCTGGCCCTGCATTATCTCTTAATGCTGACTTTAAAAATGTATGTTTTTTTTTTCCTTTGGTTCTTTCCATTTAGAAAATTTTTATTCTTTTTACAAAATCAATGTAACTTCTTAAAAATTTCCTTCAAACAAGATAAATAGAAAATCAGACAAGAGGTACAGCTAAGAGCACTTAATTATTTTATTAATTTTCAGTTTTTTCTTAACCAGGACTGCTTCTGGAACATAAGTGGTGCACGCATACCCCCTAGTGGGGAGTCTATTCAGCAATGCAAATTTCACGAGAGAACTTACATGGAAAGCATTTAAGGAACAAATTGGATGTTGTCAGGTCCCACAGTCTGAACCTGAATGACTTCTAATGAAAAGAAAAATTAAGTTCCTCAATTTAAAAAATAGATAATAGTAGCAATCATTTATTAATTTAGTCAACATTAATTATCGTCTAATACATACCAGTTATTCTTTTAGAGTTCTTTTTTAAAAGAACATGTTAAGTTTGAGATCCTACTGGACAGACAGTCAAGTGATGTCCACTAGGCAGGGACAAGTTCAAGGGAAGATCTCTCAAGAGGAAGAGTAGATACAGAAGAGGCCTGAGAATTAAACTTGGGATGCACCAACACCCTGAGGTCAGGGAAAGGAAGAGAAATCACAAAGACTGAGGAGGAGAGGCCAGTGAATCAGAAGAACGAAGAGAAAGTAGTTATTTAAAATCAAGAGAAGAAAATGTTTCAAAGAGCATGGAGCATGAACTGTGTATGGTCCATGGTTAATGTCTTAGCGTTATTTGTATGGTTCTTAAATTTAGAGCTCAAAGTGGTTTCTGCTTAATGGTACAATAAATTGGCTTAAATTCTGTATCTTGACAAAATCTTGTCACATTGTGCTTATGTTTTATAAGTCTGATGTTAACACTGACCCTTGAGGAGTCCCATCTGCAACCATGGTTACCAATTCTGACAAGTCTACTTTACAATTCTCCAAACTCTTTTCTATACACAAAAATAAGCCATTTCCTAATGTGCCTTCTTGGAGCACTGTTACCCCCAAAATTTTAGTCATGTCAAAATTCTCAACAACACTAATAGCCTTTAGGTTTCTATTCTCTCACCAGCCGCAATGAAAAATGCCAGAAATAACTCAGTTTTTTCATGTAACTTGTCTTGCAAGTTCTAGGCCATATTGACAATATACTAAGCAATAAAATGTATAGTATTACATTTGTAAATGCTAGTTTCTGTTTAGGACCTGCTCTTTCTTTTGCCTTCAATAAATATTCTTTGTGAACTTGCCTTCAGTACAAAGTTTTTTATGGAAGCAATTTTTTTTTTAACTTAACAGTTTAAAGAGAGCTTCACTGAGATGGTTAACTTTATGTGTCAACTTGACTGGGCCATGGAGTGCCAGGTATTTGGTCAAACATTATTAGGTGTGTCTGTGAACATGTTTTTGGAGATTAACATTTGAATAGGGAAAAAAGCAAATCGTCCTCCCTAATGTGAGTGTGCCCCATCCAATCAGCTAAAGGACTGAATAGAACAAAAGACTAACTAACCTTCCGTAGAATAAGGAATGATTCCTTTTGCCTGACTGCCTTCAAGCTGGGACATCAACTTTTCCCTGCCTTTGGACTCAAATTGAAATGTTGACTCTTTCTTGGTCTTGAGACAGCCTGCTTTTGGACTGGGATTATCGTCCAGCCCGCATCATCAGCAATTCTGGTTTTCAGACATTTGGACTCAGATTTGAACTATGGCGTCACCTATCTTGTGTCACCTGCTTGCTAACTACAGATTGTAAGGCTTGTCAGCTTCCATAATCACTTGAGCTAGTTCCTTGAAATAAATCATT
>CAUYRT010070167.1:0-17567 GCA_963574885.1 Lepilemur ruficaudatus | reverse complement strand
AAAATTGAAAATATTGTTTCTTGACTAATTTTCTGATAATTAATGCCATGATTCTCACAATTGGATATTATTCATGAATCTGACTTATTAAACCTTATTTGAGGGAAATACAATTTTGAAATAGATGATTGATTTTTAAAAATCATAAAATAAAACTGTTATTTTAAGAAAATAAGGTGTTCCCAAGTGTACTGATTAATTTGCTATCAAAGCAATGCTTTAATTTTACATTTGCTTTCCTTAAAATAGTGTATTAAAATATAAATAATTGATTTGTTGTGATTATAAGTAATATTTGATATGTCCTAACACATATATGAGAGTTTATATGACTAAAAGTGTACATAAGTTTTTAGCTCTGTAATGAACATATGTTTAGACGTGAGTCTAAGCAACTATAAATAAAATAAATTGTCATGTTTTGTCCTATTTTTAAAAAGGTATTTGAATGTTAAAAGTCAAGAGCATTGCTTGCTAACTGTATTGCAGTTATTCTTTATTCTTAAATTGCTGTTCTTTGTAGCGTGAAACTCTGCCACTCCACACATAGCTGAGTGAACAGAGTGACAACGGCATTCCAAAGCAGCTGATCTATAGCGAGGAGGTAGCGTAATCATTTGCTCATACAGATTTGATTAAAATCACTCTATACTGGAGAGTCACTATCAAAAAAATAAAATAAAATCAGATCATAAAGAAGTTTAAATCTCAACCAGACAGGGAACAAAGTAGATGATATAATGACGTAGGAGTGGAGAGAGGAAAATTAGGTGAAGACATGACTCATCAGAATCCAAGAAATAAATATAGATGTAAAGAGAACTTTGAGCAACTGAGGACTGAGTCACCTTAATCGTGGCTAAGGAATGCTAAGGGAGGCAACTATCGAACTTCATCTGATATGAAGGTTTGCCAGAGACACAGTTTTTTTTTTTTTTTTTTCCAATAACCTTCAAGTACTTGAAGAACACCAGTACGTTTTATGTGTGGCTAAGTAGTGATTAAAACTGTTTCAAATGAGAAAATTTTCTGTTCTTTTACTTTCCTGTATATCCTCACAGAAACTCTAAAAACTAAAATTATCTGAAGATGTGTCAGTTCACTGCAACCCCCCAAAGTTCCCAAGTGATTTAGCCAGCCGCTTAGTCAATTGTCTTGTTTTGTTATTTAGGACCCATGCCATGTCAAATTTAGACAAAAAACAGACTACAGACATTGCTTTGATGCCAGGCCACTAATCATAATTTCTAGGATCAGCAGACTATGCTGCTTATTCTTTTTGCCTAAGGGGGATGCTGAACATGTGGACTGCTGCACAGTGTACTGCATGAATGCCTAAATGCAGCCAGAAGTCATCCAATTCTGGCAACCCACCGCTTTTGTGTTTTGTAGTTGTTTTGTATTTCAAGCAAAGCATATTCAACTTAAATTGTTTTTTATTCATAGGTTGAGGAGTGTGTTCTTTAACTTGGAAATAGGAACTTTAAAAAATCCTTGGAGAAACAACTTGCATTTATAATGCTTTTATAACAATGACAACATAAGCACAGTGACTCCTTTGAGCTATTGCCTTTTGCCAACCTCTCTGCACTCTGTGCCAAGGGCTTTATCAACATTGTCTTACTTAATCTGCACAAACATCTTTGAAGGTAAGCATTATTACCTATTTTTTACAGATGATGAATCTGAAACTTAGAGAAGTTGAATAGTGTGTTCATTGTAATACAATCATTAAATGGCAGGGCTAGCAGTGAACCTAGACTGGTTTGACCTCCAAGCTCATGCCCCGCAACACCTCATTATCCTGACTTCATGCTTTGTAAAGCATGATATGATATGATGTATGCATTACTTCAGTTGGCTAATACAAAATTATATGAAGTAGGTCTTCCTAGTGTTACCATCAGCTTATAGATAATAAAATCAAGTCATAGATATTGCACTAAAAACATAAGATTATTTATTGAACCATATTAAGGAGTTTAAGGAAAACTTTTAAATGATTTTGCCATAACTTTTGTATAATTTTTTTGCATATTATTTACTTTGATTTATTTTAGTGTAAAAAAATGAGTAACTCAAAGATGGCTGACCAGAAATACCAGCTACTGGATTGTCTCAGAAAGAAGGAAAAGTTTTATATGAAAAAGAAAAAATGAACAGACAATCATAGATCAGGTATAGTTTAGAGGGAAAATTGCAAGAACCTACAATAGATTCCTTGGGAATAAGTTACAGAGCAGAACAAGAAGGAGCAAGATGTTGGCAGAGGTTAACAAGCCCCTAGAGGCTAGAAGTTCAGCAAAAGTGGTAGGTGGAGCATTTTATTCTCCCTCCCTCTTAACTATGGCAGTCAGCAGGCTCCTTCGCTGACTGAGAGCCTTTCTACCCTCATAAGCCCAAAAGATGCTGCCATCAGTGAACTGGGAGCTTTTTGAGGACAAAGAACTAGGTTACCAGCCCTCTTGGGGTGCTTCTTGTTACCACAGACCCAAGCTGAGATGGCAGGTGCCATATTGCATCTGCACCCACTTTGTGTCTTCATCCTCCCCAGAGGGCTTCAGTCCTTCAGTTTTCATCTTGCTCGTTCCCACACAAACGTTTCCCAACTCCGGCCCAGACTGCAGGAGCCACAGGGGGCCAGTGGGTGCCAGAGCATCTGTGTGACCCCAGAGCTTGGATATTCTGGGCGAGCTGCCTTCTGGAGATAGGGATAGAGACAACCAGAGTACTAGCTTTCCTCCATTCCGACTCTTTTCCTCTCCTTCCCCTCCCCTGCCCACGGCTACCGAGAGAGATGCTTGAGCCAGGGGTCCTGAGAGCTGCTGCTTCCACTCTGTTGGGGCTTCCACAGAGCCTGGAGCTCAAACCTTTCCTCTTAAAGAGCTGCAGAGGACTAAGGGGTGCTTGAACTGTGAGCACCCTGCTGCTCACTAGCCCTCCCGGGTGCTGCTTGCCTGGCTGCTCCACCAGAGCAGGGCATATCCCAAAGTGGAGGGACATTAAACTTGCTTAAGCACCCCATAGGCAACTTGGGACCAGCAGGCTTCTCACTGGCACAGTCAGGAATTGATCTTCGGGGACCTGGGGCCAGGCCCACAGGCCAGATCCCATGCCCTCAGGACTTGATAGTATTGCTGGGTGACATGGAGGGGGCATTTGTGAACCATTCTTGGGAGGCAATGGAGCTTGCATGGACAGAACTGAAAAGAGATTGCGGTGTGGGTCCCAGCCACAGCGCACCCATGGAGCACCCCTTCCCCCACAGGAAAGCCATGCTCTCAGCCCAGGGTGGGATGCTAGACAGGGAAGCTTCCAGTCTACAGTGCCGTGACTGTGGAGCTCAGCTAGTTTGAGCCTCTGCCTGCTGGCAGACATCAGAGGGAACTTCAGAGCAGGGGAGGGGGACAGTGAAACTAGCTCCTGACAGATAGACAGTGAATCTTAGATGGCCACTCCTTCACAAGCAGACTTTCTGGCTGGGTGGGGCCACTGCAGCCCCTCCCTGGAGGCTTTCCCCAGAAAGCTGGGAGCAGACATTTGATCCCTACCAAAATAGCTACCTTACCAGCTACTGTGGAGCCTGAGAGCAGGCTCACCCAGCCGTGCCCAGCTTCATTTCCCCACCCTCATCTGTTGTGGTGGAGAGTAAGGACTCACCTAGAAGTTCCAGCACCCACCTACCACCTGGGGCACTGGAATGCTTCTCCTCAAGGGCTAGTCTGGTCACAGGTCCAAAAAGAAGAAACACTGCAGCTTGTTCCTTCTGGCAAGCACCACCTACTGATAGGAATGTCAATTTGCACAGCTCTTTAAAACATTTACTGGCTCAGTCATACAGGGTGTGGTTGATTCTTACCCACAAGCACCACCCATTGTGTCAGAGATTAAACTGGCCTTGTCAATGCAATTCACGCTGTTGAGAAGACCACAGGGCTGGGGAAAAAGAAAGGATTAAAAAGACCTCCATCCTCCCTCATCAAGGAAAGACAGGGAATCTGCCCAGACATATAGCTCACTGCTGATACAGCCTATAAACAACTAACAACTGAGAAAACCACCACACCAAGGATATCTATAACCAAGGCATCCATCCAGAACCTAGATCCCCATCAAAGCACTGACAAGCAAAGCTAAAAGTTCTTACCCAACATATGCTACAGACAGTCCCTTACAAGTGAGGGTGAAAGAAAAAAAAAATCCCATCTAAACAAAAGAGAATCCAAAAATAAAGAGTGATAGCTATGCAAGATGAGAAGAAATCAGCAAAAGAACTCTGGAAGTATGAAAATTAAGAGTGAAAGGACATCCCTGAAGGAAAACACCAGCTCTCTCTAATAATGGATACCAACCAAAATGTAAATATTGAAATGACAGGCAGAGAATCCAAATATGGATTGTAAGGAAGCTCAATAAAATCCAAGATAAAATGGAAAACAAACTCAAAGAAACCAAAAAAATAATCCAGGAAATGTATAAAAAATTTACTAAAGAGATCAACATATTAAAAAAAAACACAAATAGAACTTCTGGAAATGAAAAATTTATTTAACAAAATACAAAACACAGTGGAAAGTTTTAATAATAGAAGCAAGCAGAAGAAAGAATCTCAGAGCTTGATTACAACCCTTTTGAATTAACTCAGTCCATCAAAAACTAAAAACAAAGAATAAAGATAAATGAACAAAGCCTACAAGAAATAAAGGATTATGTAAAATGGCCAAATATAAGAATCACAGTAACTCCTAAGGGTGAAGAAAAAAATACACAAGGGATGGAAAACCTATCTAAGGGAATAATTGAGAAAAATGTCACTAGTCTTGCTAAAGATTTAGACATCCTGGTACGAGAAGCTCAAGGAAGACCTGGGAGATTCATTGCAAAGAGGTAATCATCAAGACACATAGTCATCAGACTGGTCAAAGTTAACACAAGGGAGGAATTCTTGTAAGCTGTGAGGCAAAAACATCAACTTACTTATACAGGAAAACCCATCAGGCTAACTGCAGACTTGTCAACTAAGACTTTACCAACCAGAAGGGATTGGGGCTCCATCTTCACTCATCTTAACATTTCCTGAAAAACCAAGTTTCATATATGAAAGAGAAATGAAGACTTTTCCAGACAAGAAAACACTGAGGGAATTTGTTAAGAACAGATCTGCCCTTCAGGAAATACTCAGAACCACATTAAACATGGATCAACACAATACACACCAACCAGAGTAAAAGCACCCAAAAACTGAAGCTCAGAGCTCATCTGAAACAATAGCACAAGAGGTAAAATGGAGCAATAAAGTGCTATCCAACGGGATGAACAGAACAGCATCCCACATATCAATGCTATCAATCAACGTGAATGGTCTGAATACCCCACTCAAGAGACACAAGCTGGCTGAATGGATGAAAAAATAAAACTCAAGTGTCAAAGAGGTAATTGGATCATAAATACATTTAGAAGAATAGATGCAATACTTATAATCTAACCCTTGAAAAAATGCTCAAACATCTATAGAGATGTGAGCAATATCAATAACGTTTCTAAAATTCAAGAAGATGTTTTAAATGGTAATTTATATTTTGTTGGCTGGTTATACTTTTATGTAGTATTATTAATCTTTAATAAGTGAAAAATTCCAGATAGATTAAAAATGTAAGTTTCAATAACCACAATGACAGTCCATTCTCTGTGAATGCTGATGTGTTATGGTTTCTTTTCTACCCTTCCAGGCATTTTCCCTGAATTTTGAAGTGTGTTTAGGTTTGTGGTTGACAAACATTATATCTTAAATACTTTTCTACAATTTACTTCTCATTTTTATATTTTGAACTTCACTTTTTAGCTAACTCATTTTAAAAGACAATATATTCTATCTGTTAATTAAACTTATTTTATTTAATCAGAACATATTTATGAATACTTGCTGCCAGTTTGGAGACTAATAACAGTATAATGCAATCCATGTCCATGTCTTTGCACATTTATACTTGCAGTCAATTATTTTAAAAATTTTCTAGAAATAATTTTATAGTATAAAACGTAGACTCATATAAAATACTGGTAGTTTTTACCAATTATTTTCTCCTCAGTATATGTATACACATACCAGTAGTTATGACAGCATTTCACCAAAACATATAATCAACTCAGGTCTTTCAAACTCTTTAAACAGCCTTCCATATTCTTATTGACATGTTATGTTTCATTACACTGGGTTCTTTGCTTTTATGGTCTTTTGTTTCATCAGTCCATCATATATTTATGTCTTAGTTTGTAATGTTCATGCATTTATTATTAATTTGCAGGAGTACCTAAATTGTAAGACATTAACTGTACTATATTCTAATCTTGAGCTTACATTGATATATCCTGCTATAAATTAATTTCTTTATAGCCAATTTATGAAATATTTTCTTTATGTCTTTCCAGTTTTATACTACATTTTCTGAGGTGTTCTAACATCATTTTTGAAAACTTTCAATTTTATTTATTATAAGTAATATCACAACTTCATTTCATTATTGTGTATTTAAATTCTTGATCCACTCAGAAAACTTTTTTTTCCTATTAAGGAGAATTGGCATAAAGCTTTTTTTAAAACAAAAAAATAGATTTCTCACAGGCTATTTATTGAATTTCTTTGTATACTCTTCTGAAATGCTAAATGCTGTATTTTTATTTGCTAAATTTTCATATGTATTTGTGGTCTAGAGCAGGATTTGATTTCATTTGTTAGAACTCTGTCTATCCCTAATTTATTCTAAATACTTCATTATTGTAGTTTTATAATAATTTTATATCTTTCCATAATATTATTTTATTAATAAATGCTTGCTAAGATAATCAGAACTCCTTTTCCTTTACCAGATCTTCATTATTTAATTCAATCTTTTTAAAATAGAAGAATCTTCAGGTACTCAAAAAATGTAACAGTACCCTAATTATTATGGTGTTTTCCCAGCACAATGCTTTTTTCCTAAACATATTAAGGAGCAGTTATTTCATATACTATATTTGTAATTCTGCTTTTGTGATTTCAAACCACTGAAAACAATACATTTTTTTCTTCTTCTTTTATTTTTCTTCATCACTCCAAGCAGTTCTGTGTTTCCCACTTTGGGTTGGGAGTGGCAGGGAAGATTTTTTACCTGTAACATTGTGGCTGATTTATCTCAGTTGGAGCAAAGATGATGGGCAGTTTTGAGACCCAATCTTATATCACTTTATTTGACATGGTTCAATAGACAAGTTCATCTCTATTCTTTATTGGCAACAGTAACTATCAATAAGCAAAATATTGGACATTTGGAGATTTTATTTCAACTTAAGCTTTTTAGATGTATGTGAAGCAAATATAAAATCCTAGAAAACTTGCCCATAGATCATGTAAAAATGTGTAGAAGTGCAGAAATTGCTATTCATTTTATTCCCATGAGAAAGAAAATCTCACAACCTGTTATGTCTGAAGGCTTTTTACCACTCTTCCCGCACACTGTAAACATAAGTAAATAGCTAGCAGAATAAGAGAAACATAATTTCTCATGGTTTCTCAAAAATTTCTGAAGTGTTTATCGAGCCACATTTTTTAATTCCTTATTCCTTAATTGTTCCTAAAGTGTTTCCGTTTTTACTGGGTTTTTTTTTTTTTTGGTTAATTTTTCAACACATATTTTTTGAACATAAAGAAAAATTATCTCCACTATTTTTATATTTGTACTCCATTTCTCTCTTCATCTCATCTACTTTCAGTGCTCACTGCTTCTAGAACAATGTAAAATAACAGTGATATTAGACATCTGTATATGTCAATTTAGATTATTTTGCTGTGGTGACAGTGACAAAACTTCAATGACCTACATGTTTATTTTTTACATACATGTCAATCTCAGTTTAGTTGAAAATCCTATTTCTGCAGTATCTCAGGCCCAAGGCTGAAGGTATAACCTTTTTTGAGTAAAATTGCTCTTGAGGAGAATTAGAATAACCGAGTGCCTTGGTATAATTCTTAAAACTAGACTCTACTTGGAAATGACACAGTCATTTCCACTCACATTTCATTAATAAGACAGAACACATGGCCAAATGGGTAGGAAGGGTCCTGGTAAGAGTGGGAGCAGATATTTATTGTGTTTATTTCAACATTAAGGATGCTGATGTCTCTGATGACACATACACAACATATATTTATATAGAGTAAAATATAAATAAAGCTATAAATATAAATATAGAGATGTATTTATACATACATATTGTGTGAAATAATACTCCGTCCATTATTTCTTTAGCAAGAGTTTTGATTTTTTTTTTAATCTAGCAATTAAAGGGAATTTTCTCTAACTATTTTTCAAAATCCACTGGTATAATACTCTCTTTCACATGATCTAAGTTATATTACTATAACATAATAAATTATATTGTCCTGTTTCCTAACATTAATATACATTCTCAAAATACACTTGATTGGTTATGCTCAGTTTCCTTTTAAAATTATTTATCTGTTATTGAATTATATTTATAAATATTTTATTGATATAAATGAGGCTGAAGTATATTTTGAAGTATTTTATTTTTTTATGCTTTCTCTGACAGATTTTGGTATTAGTTTTATGCTGACTTGATTAAAGATTTTGGAAAATTTCCTAGAATAGTTAAAATAGCTTTTAAATGAAATTTTTATTGAGGTAAAAAATAATTGACCTTGAATCTCTCTGGTTAACAATTTTTGTGCAGAGATGGGAAGACTCCTTTATATTTTTGATATGACTTCTATGGTAAGTCATATCATACATATCATACATATTTCTATGTATATATTTTTTTTGCAAAATCATCTACTTATTCATGTTTTTTAATTTATTTAGAGTTAAAAATATATCATATTGTGATTTTTAATTTTTTTCTGTATTTCTCCTTATATATCTATTTTCATTTCTGGTATTTTCAGTTGTCTTCATTTATTTTGGCTTCATTAGTTTAGTGAGATATTTATTAAATATTCCAAAAGGTCCAAATTATAAATGCATTCTTTTTTCAGGCATTATCAGGCATTCTTTTCTCCAGGTGATATTCATTAATTTCCCCAGGATTATTAATAATGGAAATGATGTTATATGAGTTAGTTTGGTTATTGCTGGGTTACAAGCTTACTGAGCAAACGTTCTTTGTCTTTTTTAGTATTTTAATGTATTTTCAATTAAGTATACTTTGGTAGCTCATAGTATATTTAGGTGAAGAATCAATTCTGATTCTAGACCCAACGACACAGATTTTGCATAATGTACATAATGCTATCATTCAAGCATCTTTAATAAGCAGGTTAGAAATAGAAGAATGTGCCCCTGTAATAATCTAAAATTTAAAAAAATAATAAACAAAAGAGTCAAAATTAAAAAAAAAAAAAGAATATTTTCCATGGTCAATCATGGACTATGTTTCAGGACCAAATCACCAAATATAAAAATTTAGATTTATATGTTTGTAGTCAGTGATTCAACTGTTTATTTACTGTATATCAGAAGCACACATTTTATTCTCAATTCTCATATCAGCAGGGCATTGATAACATATGTATTTGTCTAACAGCAAGTATGAGGATTAGCTCTTGATAGTATCTTAATCCAATTTGGCATTTCTTTGTGTGTTTAGTGTCTAGACTGGCACTTTCCAATACAACTCCTTCTAATGTTGGAAATGTTCTTATCTGCACTAACCACTGCCCACATGTGGCTTCTGAGAACTTAAAATGCAGCTACTGTGACTGATTTTTTAGCTTTATATCTTTGTAATTAATTTACAGTTAAATGAAGTAGCCATATATGCCTTGTGGCTACTATATTGGACAACATGCATGTAGGCTGATATCACTGGTATCTAAATAGATAAAAAAAATGTCACAGAAGCTTTCCAAATACCCCCATTCTGTTTAATCACAAAGCACAGAGCATACCACTTTATCTTTGTAAACTTTTGAGTTATTAATTGTTTTATTTCAAAATATTATGATGGTAAAAATGTTTTTGGTTACGTGTATAGTTTTGTCGTGCTTGAGTCAAGGTTGTAAGTGCGCCCATCACACAGGTAGTGTTAATTGTATGCATTAGGTAGGTTTTTGCCCATCCCATCCTCCCCTCTCCCCCTGTTTGATTTCTACTGAGTTTTACTTTTCTCTGTGCATATGTGTGCTCATTAATTAGTTCCAGTTTAATAGCAAGTAAATGTGGTGTTTGTTTTTCCATTCCTTAGATACTTCAGTTAATATAATGGTCTCCAGTTCCATCCAAATTGATGCAAAAGGCCTTAATTCATCCTTCTTCGTGGCTGAGTAGTATTCCATAGTATACATATACCACATTTTGTTAATCTGCTCATTAATTGATGGAGACTTGGCTTGAATCTTCATCTTTGCAATTGTGTATTGTGCTGCAATGAACATTCGAGTACAGGTGTCTTTTTGATAAAATGATTTATTTTCCTTTGGATAAATACTGAAGTGGGATTGCTGGATCAAATAGGTCTACTTTTAGTTCTTTGAGGAATCCCCATACTGTTTTCCATAGAAGTTGTACTAATACTAATTTGCACCAAGAGTGTATAAGCTTTCCTTCCTCTCTGCATCCATCCCAGCATCTATTGTTTTTGGATGTTTAAATAAAAGCCATTCTAACTGGGGTAAGGTGATATCTCATCGTGGTTTTAATTTGTATTTCCCTTATAATTACTGATGTTGATCATTTTTCATATGTTTATTGGCTATTTGTCTATCTTCTTTTGAAAAGCTTCTGTTCATGTCATTTGCCTACTTTTAATGGAGCTGTTTGTTATTTCTGTGCTGATTTGCTTGTGTTCTTTATAGATTCTGGTAATTAGCCCTTTATCAGATATATAGCTTGCAAATATTTTCTCCCATTATATAGGTTGTATATTTGCTCTGTTGATTATTTTCTCAGCTGAGCAGTAGTTTTTTAACTTGATCCAGCCCCATTTATCTATTTTTGTTATTACTATGATTGCCACTGGGGTCTTCTTCATAAATTCTTTACCAAGGCCAATATCTAGAAGATTTTTTTCTAACATTTTCTGCTAGAATTCTTATGGTTCCATGCTTTACATTTAAGTCTTTTAGCCATCTTTGATTAATTTTTGTGAGTGGTGGGAGATATGTAGCTTATTTCATTGTTCTGCATGTGGCTATCCAATTTTCACAGCATCATTTATTCAATAGGGCTTCTTTTCCCCAGTGTATATTGTTTTCTGCCTTGTCAAAGATTAGTTGGTTGTATGGGGATGGTTTTACATCTGAGTTCTCTGTACTGTTTCTATTGGTCTATGTCTCTATTTTTGTGCCAGTACCATGCTCTTTTGGTTACTATAGCCTTATAGTATAGTTTGAAGTCTGGTAATGTGATGCCTCTATATTTGTTCTTTTTGCCTAAGATTGCTGTGGCTCTTTTATGGTTCCAAACAAAGCATAGAGTTATGTTTTCTAGATCTGTTAAATCCCACTTGACCTTTATAGGTGAACAATACTTTTAACGTACTGTTGAATTCAGCTTACTAGTATTTTTTGAGGATTTTTGCATATACATTTATCAGGAATATTCGCCTGTAATTTTGTTTTCTTATAGTATCCTTATCTGTCATTGGTATGAGGGTAATCACAGCCTTGTAAAATGAATTTAGAAATGTTCTCTCCTCTTCGATTTTATGGAACAATTTTAGAAGGATGGCATTAATCCATGTAAATCATCAGTTGAATTCATCTCTAAAGCTATCTGATCCTAGGCTTTTCTTTGCTTGGGAAACTTTTGATTACCATTAAATTTTCTTACTCATTATTGGTCTGCTCAGATTTTCTAATTCTTCATGATTCAATCTTGGTAGATTGTGTGATTCTAAGAATTTATCCATTTCTTTTAAGTTATACAGTTTGTTGGCATGTAATGGTATCAATTATGATCCTTTGTTTTTCTGTGCTATTCAACGTGATGTCTTTCCTTTCATTTATAATTTTAGTTATTTGAGTCCTCTCTCTTTTTGGGTGGGGATAGCATAGCTTAAAGTTTGTCAATTTCTGTGACCTTTTTAAAAAGATCCTTTCAAAAACTCAGAATTGTTGATCTTTTCTATTATCTTGTTAGTCTCTATTTTTAAAATTTCCATTTTAATCTTTATTATCTGAATCTTTATGCTTATTGTAGCATTATTCATATTGCCTAAGATATAGACGCAATCTAATGTTGATTGATAGATGAATGAAAGTATGTAGTACATGTGTACAGTGGAATATTATGCAGCCCTAAAAAGGAGGGGAATCTTATAATTTACAACATGGGTGAACCTAGAGGACATTATGTGAAATGAAATAAGCCAGATGAAAAAAGACAAATACTATATGATCTCACTTCTATGAATCTAAAAAATTTAAACTCATAGAAGCGAAGAGTAGAATGGTGGTTGCAGCAGGCTGGGGAGTAGGGGAGATGGTGAGATTTTGGTCAAAGGGCATGAGCTTTAAATTATAATATGAACAAGTTTTGGAGATTTAATGTACAGCATGGGTAGTGATGGATGTTTTAATTAATTTTATCACAGTTATTATACAATGTATATATATAAAATTATTACATTGTACACTTTGACTATATTTGATCTTTCTTTGACAATTAAATATTGTTACCTGTAAGGACTGTCTTTCTTCCTTTCTGTTCACATACTCGTTTTCTCCTTTTTTATATTTGTTTATATGGAAGGAGAAAAAAGACAACACAGAGTTAGAGAGTTTAGTAAGCTCCATTATCATCTTTACTCTGGTAGACACATGGCTTCAGCATCTATTGTCTACCTAAAATACCTCATTTATGTATTTTTACTAAACGTTCCTGTTTTCTAGAGAAATTATTAAATATAATTATATTAAAATACAATATTTTACCATACTGCCCACACATTTTTATCTATGCATATAAAAATAATTGAAATATGAATTCCAAAATGTTAACACTAATTTATTCTGGGTAGTAGGATTATTTTGATGGTGATGGTTGTTTTGTTGGTTTGTTTCACAGTAGTTTTCTTTCAAAAAAAGTGGTTGTTGTGTTGCTGGTATTGGTTTGTTTATTTCCTAGAATTTTTCTTCTTCATATATTCTAAAATGAAGTCCTTATCAACTAATTACAATATCTGAATCATTTAGGTCTGCTTCAATTTTCAGTATACCTTTTGTTTTGCTTTCATATTTATTTATGTAGCCCTGTCCACATGTATTCCTAGGAATTTTTCATAGACTGCAACATGGTTTTTATCTGCCTAAATGGAAAGTTTTCCTATTACTCTACTAAGTGGGAGAATAGAATAGTAGTTTAAGTGGGAGAATATATCCATAATCAGACTGATCTAGGTCAATAATGCTTGTAGTATTGGTAACAGTTATTCTAATCTATTTGCTTCTGTTTTGAAGACATTTCTCTCAAGATTATTGATTGAAAGGCAGGTGGGCCTTTTTCTCTCCCACAGATAAATGTAAAGGAAAGGATGCTGTATTCATAGGACTTCTCATGTCCAAAATTGTAAGAAAATAAATTTGTGTTATCTTTAGCCACTAAATGTGTAATTTATTATAAAAGAAATTAGGAACAAATTAATATGCTATATGATTTCATTACATAAAACTATAACTAATGGTGTTCTTTTACTCATTTTAATTAACATATACTAATTGCACATATCTATAGAGTTCATAGTGATAGTTTGATAAATACAATATGCAGTGATCAAATCAGGGTAATTGGCATATCCATCACCTCAAATATTTAGTATTTGTTTGTGTTGGGAACATTCAAAATCCTCTCTTCAAGATATTTATAAATATATAATAAATTTTTGTTAACTATAGTCACCCTACAGTGCTATAGAACAATAAAATTTATTCCTTTTGTCTAGTTGTAATTTTGTATACTTTAACCAAACAATCCCTATCCCCTCCACCCTCCGCAGCATCTAGGACCTATTATTCTAGTAACTACTTCTATGAGATCACCTTTTTTGGCTTCTATGTTTGAGTGAGAACAGGTGGGATTTATCTTTCTGTCCTTAGCTTATTTCACTTATCATGATGTCTTCTAGGCTCATCTGTGATGCTGTGGTTGACAGGATTTTATTATTTTTTATGGCTAAATAGTATTCCATCATTTTATACACACACACATACCACATTTTCTTTATCCATTTATTTGTTGATGGACACTTAGGTTGATTCCATCTCTTGGTTATTGTGAATAATGCCACAGTAAATATATGGGTGGAGATATGTCTTCAATATATAAATTTCCTTTTCTTCAGATAAATATTGAGTAGTGGGATTGTTGGATCATATGGTAGTTCTATTCACTGTATTTCAAAGAACATCTATACTATTCTGCATAATGGTTATACTAATATACATTTCCACTAACAATGTATAAAATTTCCCTTTTCTCTGCATCCTTGTCAACTTTTTTTTTTTTTATAATAGCCATTCTAACTGGGGCAAGATGATATCTTTTGTGGTTTTAATTTGCATTTCCCTGATAATTAATGATGCTCAGCATTATTTCAAATACCATTTGTACATCTCCTTTTGAGAAATATCTATTCATCAGTGCTCATTTTAATCAGATTATTTAGTTTAATACTGGTTAGTTTGAATTCCTTGTATATTTTAGATATTTATCCTCTGTTGGATGAGTAGGTTGTAAATATTTTCTGCCATTGTGTAGGTTGTATTTACACTCTGCTGGTTGTTTACTTGGCTCTGTTTCCTTTACTGATGATTGTTAGTTTGACATTGTCACATGTATCTACTTTTGCTTTTTTTGTCTATATTTTTGAGGTCTTTTCCATAAAATATTTTTGCAGACCAATGCCCTATAGCATTCACCTTATGTTTTCTTCTATTAGTCTTATAGTTTGGGGTCCCACATTTACACCTTTAATCCATTTTGCATTGCATTATGTATATAATGAGAGAGATGGATTTAGTTTAATTCTTTTGTATATGGACATCCAGTTTTTCCCACATTATTTATTGAATAGACTTTCTTTCTCCAATAAATGTTTTTGGCATCATTGTCAAAAGTCAGTTGGCTGCAAATATGTGGATTTATCTTTTAGTTTTCTATTCAGTTTCATTGTTCTATGTCTGTTTTTATATAAGCATCATACTGTTTTGATAACTATAGCTTACAACATATTTTTAAATTTGGTATTGTGATGCCTTTAGCCTTGTTCTTTTTGGTCATGATCGCTTGGGTTGATTTTCTCTATAAAAGATCATGGATTGATGCAGTAGCATAGTGTCCATGTAGTTTCTTCAGTTGTAATCCACATTAGTGATTTTTATGAGTGCCTCAATGGCCTTGACCATGGGAGTTTTTGGCAGCAGTGGTGCATTTTTATTGAGTATGGGCTCACTGAGCAGTTTCTCAGGCAAGAGACATGCCAATGCACATAGGTCAGCAAGCTCAAGGACTGATTCATTGAGTGTGGGGCTGCCAAGACGGTTTTCTAGTCAAGGGCATGAATGCATGGCAGCTTTGTGGCTTGGGGGTATGTTTGCTGGGAGCAAGTTCACTGGGTTGTTTTCTGGTGCAGCTATTAGGCTGACTCACTGGTGGGTCTGCCAGGTCATTTCTCCAGCTGGAGGCATGTGCACACAGTAGTTCAGTGGCCTAGGGTTGGCTTCCCCACTGTGTAGGACTGAAGCCACAACTATAATATTCCTGGACACAGGCTCTAAGTAATCTGGGTCATGATACTGCAGCCACCTTTGTGGGCTTGGTATACCCAAGGCTGGAGAGGCTGGCATCACCCCAATGCTGGCTACTGACCCCCAGAGCAGAGTATACTTCAGCAGTGGCTCTGGTTTCAAGATGGTGTCATGCTGCAGCAGCTTGGGTAATGGTGGGGGTGGGGAGTTCACAACTTGCACTCCTTATCTAGAGCTATGCAGCCATGTGAACTTTAGGTAGTTTCTCAAAATGGGCTCAAGGCTTGTGAGGACAGAGGGAGACTCCTGTAGGACACTGTGGTCTTGCAGTACTGCAGATGTCTACGGTGTTAGGAGTCTTCTGCTTACCTTTCTCTGCAAGGGGAAGTCTTTCCTGGCTCCAAGCCACTCATGGCAAGTGAAGCGAGGTGGCAGAGGCAAGGTGCCTCACTCCTCTCTCTGTGTTGCCATCCTGGGCTTTCATACTCCACAGGGTCATCACTATTAACACTTTCTTCTTTATGCCAACGCTCTCTCTCTCTCTTAGACTCTTGAGTCAAATTTTAGCTATTTATTCCTTGCCTTGGTTCTTTTTTACCAGTTGGATGAGCACCAGACACCTATAGTCTGCCATCTCACAGTCTGACATCACACCATCAGTGGGATTTATAACATGTGGAAGCAAAATACATGATAACAACACTAACACAAAAACTAGCGGGGCAGAAAGGGAAGCATAGTGTCATGGGAGCATTATAGATAAAACAGTAACACTATAGATAAAATATTAATGGAACCATACTTTTGCAAGTAAACTGTGGTAATTTAAGAATAAATTTTTAAAGTCATAGAACAACCTCTAAAACCAAAGTCATGTAATTAATAAGCCAAATTAAATATACATGTAATTACTAGTAAAAACTTTTAATTTAAAGGAAGAAGAAAATAGAACAAAAAAGGGGGTGGGGGAAGAGCAAGGAAAAGATGGTACTAATAGAAAAAAAATAGAATGATAAATCTAACCAGATGAATAACTACATTATATTTAAATTATTTTCACACTTTGGTGAAGACAGAAGTTATTATATAGATAAAAAAGAATGAAGGCAACTATACTTTCTTTAAATGAAACCTAAGTTAGTTATGAAAATGTCTCAGTTTTTAAAAGATACATAATTTAGCATAAAATTATACATCAATAGTTATTTCAGTAAAATTTTCATTATGAAAACATAGATGTTTTCATTGAGAAATCTGCCATCCTACTTATTTGTGTTTCTCCATTTTCTCTGGCTTATTTTATTTTATTTTGGGAGAGGTTTTTTCTTCATGCTTTATTTTACATTTTCAAATTCAGATTACAGTGGTAGATCTGCCATAATATTTTCTGGTAAATATATGTAGCATACAATTTATTATTAATATTTTAAAGTATGCAGTTCAGTGGCATTAAGTATATTCTCATTACTCTGCAAACATAGCCATCATTCATCTCCAGAACTTTTTCATCTTGTCAAATTTATGCCCTGTACCCATTAAACACTAACTTTGCATTCTTCCTACCCTTAGTCCTTGGCACACACAATTCTAGTCTCTAGGAATTTGACTACTCTAGGTACCTCACATAAGGGGAATCATACATACTATGTATTTTGTGTCTGGCTTATTTCTTTTCTTTTTTCTTTTTTTTTTTTTAATTTTATTGAGGGAAAACTACAAAACATTTACAGTACAATGTTTACAGTCACAATTTGTAGTGAGCTGATTTCCCAAAATATATTACCACTCAAGTTGACTTATCTTGTTACATTCAAAAACCTACTCT
>CAUYRT010070166.1:0-25276 GCA_963574885.1 Lepilemur ruficaudatus | reverse complement strand
GGGCCGGGCTGGAGAGCGCGCGGAGCGAAGGGCGGCGGCGGCGGCTCGTGCTCTGCCCGTCTGGGATCGCGCTCGGCCCCTGCCCCGGCTCCCGGCCCGCGGCGGCGCGCGGCCCCCGCACCCCGCGCCCCCCGCACCCGCGCTCGGCCCCGCGGCGGGCGGAGGAGCTGCCATGCCGCCGCGGCGCAGCATCGTGGAGGTGAAGGTTCTGGACGTGCAGAAGCGGCGGGTGCCCAACAAGCATTATGTGAGTGCGGCGCGGCCCCCACGCCCCCTCGAGCCGGCGCCCCGCCGGGGGCAAGCGAGAGCCCTCGGCTCTGCAAACTTCTGCCTCCGGGGCTTACCTTCCCCTCCTCCCCGCTCTCCCCGGCCCTGCTGCCGCGCCGCGGGGGCATCCCCGCTCCTCCCCCTCCGCCTCCCCTCTTTTGCCCCTTCGCCTCCTCCGTCCCTTCCTCCCGCGTAGCCCCGACTGGCCTCTCTGCCTGCTCCTCTTCCCCTTTCCGTCTCCCTGTTGTTCCCTCCACTCGCGTCCTGCCCATCCGTGGAAAAGTCTGGCCCCAGCCGGTGCAGGGGACAGAGACGGAGGGAGGGAGGGACAAGCGCCTGTTCTCAGGCCGCCCGCCCTGCCGCTACTTGCGGTCTAGCGGCACTCAGACCCGCGGTGCCCAGCCACAGGTAGCCCCGCCAGGGACCGCCAAGTTTGGCTCGGTCCTTTTGCAGGAGCCGGCCGGAGCGGTGGGAGATCTCTGGGAATGAATCATTTGAGTGGCTGCACCTTTAAAGGGTTAAAAACAGCCCCTGCCCCTCTCTCTCCAGTGGCTTCTGTTTTATTTATTTTTTTATTGGTACCGATTTCATTTATTAACTTCTGTTTTAAAACGTATGGAAGTTTTCTCCTGCTGCCTCCCTCTGTAAAATGGGAATCTTGGTTGGAGCTGGCGAGGACTTGAGAAAATGGGGACAGTAACGTCATTTTGCAGATGGGAAGGCTGAGGCTCAAAGAGGCTGCAGGTTCTAGAACACAGAGCTGCGTTCGGGCTTTCCCTGTCCTGGAAGGTGTGCCCGGGGCAGACGGTGACCTGCAGGTGGAACGTGGCAGCCACTGCGGACTAGGGGCAACGTCTGCAGATTCCGGTGGCCCTGAGACCACCTCACAGGCTCTGGGAGGAGGAGTGGAGGATGTGGCAGGAGGGGCCTAGAGGAGGCCTTGGGGAGGGAAAGGGGCTCTGGTGTCTCTGGCGGTGGGAAGTGCTAGGCAGTGGCCGAGCCCAGCTACGGAGAAGTTAACCAGGAAGGGAAAGAGAGTAAGAGGGAGGGAAAAAATCCTAACAAAGAAGAGTAGAACAATGAATAGAAAAGGGCGTTGGCTGGCTGCATTAAGCTCCTTGGCCTCCCTGGAAGTCGTTTTTGGATCTTTTTTTTTTTTTTAAGAAACTCGTTCTGGCTAAGTAGGTCTAGGTGTCTTTCACGAAGAGCCTGTGAAATTCTGGAAGGAGATAGCCAGGAATCCACTGTGCACCCTACCAGAAAGGGTGTGCTGTGCGAGCCTGTATTGTTATTGGCTGGGCAGCCGGTTATTCAGCCCTCAGCCAGGCGGTGGGAAGCTATTTCCTGGACCTGTGGCATCTTTAAATAGAGTAAAGTTTCCCTTGATTCTAGAGCTGAGCTAAATTGTCTTTTTTTCCCTCTTCCTTTTTTTATTTTTCTTTAACTGTTTCAAATGCTGCCAAGTCTTAGTTTCTTGTTTGAGCCTGTTGAGTGTGTAAATGAGTTGCCTCTTTGGTATGAAGACAGTTTTCACCAACATGGCAACAGAAGGAGGTCTGAGATTCTCCACGCCGCCTCCCACCAGGTCTGTGAGCTGGCAAGACCAGAATAGATACAGCCACCAGGGCCTGGGCAGCGCTGTCCACTCGCTCTCTGCTGTCGCACCCGTGGCAGACAGGGATTCTTCAGCCCATTTGGCAGATGAGGAAAGTGAGGTCCCACACCTGAGGTCACATTCAGGAGCAGGGCAGGATGTAAATCTGTGTCTGCTGGACCTCAGAAAATGATGCTTCACCAGGCCATGCCACTTGCCAGAACCCATACCCCCATAGTTGCTCAGAGCAAAGTCCTCCCCAAAACTGGGAAATCTGCCATACCATTTGTGATAACCCAGAAGCTTTTTATTCTCTTCCTCAACCAAATCCTTCCTTGCCAGTTTGTTGAAGGTTTTGAACCTATCAGGGCCATCTTTCTACTCAAGCAGTTTTTAGGGCCTCCTGAGACAAGTCTCTTATGTTAAAACATAGATCGGGGTTCAGATCTTATAGCTGTGTAGCCTCTGTGCCTCAGTTTCCTCATCTATATAATGGGTGTGATGGTGTCCACTTCCTTTGGGGAGCAACTAGTGGATTGGCAGGGTTGGAATTCTGTAACTATTAGCTCCGTACCTGCCTGGCCCGAGATATCATGTCATTGATCGGGAACATACCATAGTCACATGGGAGGAGGCCACTTCACCAAGAATTTGTTTTTCTGTGTGTGGTTTAGTCACTCACATGAGAGTGACTCTCCCGTCTTTTGGGTTCATCAGATGAGGAGGGGCGATGGGTTGAACTGCCTGAGTCATCCACAGGAACAGAGAGAAGTGCCTGCTGTGACGGCAGGGGTCTGTGCCCGACTGAGGCAGACGGCAGCAACCACCACCCTGTTCCCAAGCCCCACCCGAGCCCACACACACTCTGGAAAGAACGGGCATGGGGGCAGCTATTGGTGGGCCTGGGCTTTGACTCTTCATTGGTGTCCCCCTTTCCGAAGCCACCCTGGAGAGATTGCGTCAGCAGGGGAGTTGGACAGTCCGGGGGCTCTGCCACTTCGAGCTGTGTGAAGTGGGCTGGTTGGTTTACCTCTCTGAGCTCCGGCTTCCATGATCTGCAAATTGTAAATCCTGCTACATCCTTCCAGGGCAGAGTTTTTCAGACTCAACACTTGACATTTTGGGCTGATCATTCTTTAATACAGGAGGCCTGCCCTGTGCATTGTAGGATGTTTAGCAGCATCCCTGGCTTCTACCCACTAGATCCAGTAGCATCCCCCTTCCTAATTGGGACAACCAAAAATGCCCCCAGGCATTGATTGCTACATGCCCTCCTGGGGAGGGGGCAACATCACACACCCCCTACCCCAGCCACTGCACTATAGAACATATAAATCAGTTTCTGAGAGTCCCGGTCACCACACCCTTTAATTCCTCACCATCCTTCCCCCCATTTGCAGCCACTCGATCACCCCCCCCCCGACTATCCCCCCTCCCGCCCCTCTGCCCATCACTCACTTGCCTGCAAGGGAATAGGTCACAGTTGCTGCAGATGTCATTGGAGAACTGCACCTGAGCTCAGGGCTGCCTTTCAAGGCTACGCCACCTGTCCCACCTGAAATGGCACCTTCTCCTTGACCAGGATGGCATCCTCCCCAGCCTCACTCACCTGTGAATAGAGATGTCATCAGTGGGCCCAGGATCAGAGCTCCCAGGGCCTCTGAGATGCCAATAGTTAGGTTGATGATGTTGTTATCATCTTTTAGAGAGGGCTTCCCTGGAGCCACTGCCGTCTGTCAGAAGCAGGCAGATGCAGACTTTTGGGGCTGCTGCCTTTCTCTGCCAGCACCTCCCTGCCTTAGAGCCCAGGAGTTTGGGAATGAATGGAGAGGGGGCTTCCGAGGATAGCATCCTGCGGAGACCCTCCCTGGCCAGGTTGTCTTCTGGCTTGAGGGGAGGAAGGAGAGCTCCCCGTAAGATTTGAGGGTTTTATTTGCACCACCCCGTTTACTGCACTGGAAAGGGATGTACAGAAGCATTTGGTCTAGAGGAGTCATCAGCAGTGGCCTGGAGATGCCTACTCCATCTTGAGATCTGTAATTGTCAAGAGGAGGGAGATGGCCGTAGTACCCACAGCAGCAAGAATGACAGTGGCCACAGTTTCAGCAGGTGCCCTGGCCAGGCGAGTGAGCTCTCTAGGTATGTTTGGTCATCACAACTGCCCTTTCAAATAGGTACTTTTTAATTATATTAGTATAATATTTCAAATATACAGATACATAGAAGAAATATCTACCTATATACCTTCCAAGTCTGTGAAATCTCTTTTGCCATATTAATTTCAGATCTTTTTAATTTTTATTTGTTAAGAAATAAAATTTGCATTATAGATGCGAAACCCCCCATGTACCCTCCCGAACACCACCTTTCCCCCACGAAAAACAGTATCCTGCATGTGATGTTTATCATTCCCGTGTGCTTTTTAAAAATAGACTAATAGATGCAATATTTTCATTAGCAGCTTTATTGAGATATAATTTAATATTATAAAATTCACCCATTGTGAGTGTATAGTTCACTGATTATTTTAGTAAATTTATAGCCCTGTGCAACCATCAAAACAACCCAGTTTTATAACATTTCCATCATTCCCAAAACGATCTCTCACATCCATTTGCAATCAATCCCCTTCCCACTCAGCCCTTGAGCCTTTTCGTGATTTTCCCTTTTTAACACTTCCCCAAAATCTTGTGTTGTCGTAAATGTTTTAAAACTATATAAAAACATTACACTTTTGAGATCTACATTGACTCATGTAGCTCCAGTTCATCTGAACTGCTGTTTAGTGTTGCATTTATGAATATTCCCCTATTTAGTCAGGCTCCTACTGGGGACTGTTAGTATGGTCCCAGCAGTCAACTTTTTCATAGCTGCTTCCTTGCACGGATACCCAAGGTAGAACTGTCGGACCTTGGGGTTTGTGCATTTTCAATTGTGCGTTTGTATGCCAGGGTTCCCTTTGCTCTGTGTCCTTGCTGACACTCCATGTGGTCACACTTTTCAGTTTTTGCCCATGTGGTAGATATAAAATAGTATCTCATGGTGGTGTTTGTTCATGTTTCCCTGCTTGCTGGTGAGATTGAGCAGCTTTTTAC
The DNA here is from genome assembly GCA_963574885.1 of Lepilemur ruficaudatus. Classification (NCBI taxonomy): domain Eukaryota; kingdom Metazoa; phylum Chordata; class Mammalia; order Primates; family Lepilemuridae; genus Lepilemur; species Lepilemur ruficaudatus. Next base: position 20,320 of record CAUYRT010070166.1, on the reverse strand, counting down.
CCCTTTACCAGCTATTTGGGTTTCCTCTTCTATGAATTGCCTGTCTTTATCCTTTGCCTCTTTATATTGGTTTATTTGTCTTTCATTTATTTGTAGGATTTATTTATAGATTCAGGATCCTAATCCTTCAGCTCATTGCATCAGTGGTCCTGTTTTCCCCTTGAGGAAACTGGAGGCTCAGAGAGGTAGAACACATACCTGAGGTCACACAGCAAGGAGTGGCTGTGTGGGAATTGGGCCAGATGCCTTTGTGTCTGGGAGAGACATACAGCATCCCTGTGATCGTACCACCAAGCCAAGTGACCTTAGATGGGTCACTTATGTTTCTGGGTCCCAGTTTCCCTTTATATGAGATATGAGGGCCGTCCTGGGCCCTTCCCTGATCTTACCGCTCGTTCAGCCTGGATTGAGGAACTACAGGCCACCACCGGCCCTTAGTCATTCTTGCTTGGGAAGCTCTGGGTAGGTTGTGCCCCTGGAGTGATGGGTTAGCAGGCCCTGTGCTGCAAGTCTGGAAACCTCCCTCTTTGATGTGCCAGGCTCTAGGAGCCCGGGGGTCACTGTGCTGAGCAGCTGAGTTTCGAAGGGTAGATCATTACTGGCATTCTCATCTCAGTCCTACGGCGGGTCTCCAGCTGGTGTGCCCAGTGGTCTGGAACAAACCATGGGTCTGCTGCCCAAATTAGCCGCATTCTGTTTTCCAGATACCAGTCACCCTTTTGTGGGACCACGCAAGGCAGGGCAGCAAACTTGAGCTGAAGGGGACAAGCGTGTCTGTGTTTAAGTTCTGCATGGCCTTGGGCAACTCACTTAACCCCATCTTAGTTTTCACATCTGTAAAATGGGTGCCGTGACTCCTTTCTAAGATGATCATGTGGACTTTCGATAATGTATGTGCTCAATCTGCACTCCATCCCTGCTGCTAGGGAGAAGTCCCAGCTCCTAGCACGTTCTTACCAACCCACCATTGCCTTTAAGATGGGGAGCCCCGGCTTGGAACCCTCTTCAAGGGCTCCTGAGCTGCGTGACCTTGCAGACACACCACGTGGGGGTCTGTAAAATGGGAATGGTTGTGGAACTTACCGCACATACTGAGCCTGACGCTCCATACATGGTAGTCATGAAAAATCCTTCTAATGATAATAATAGCCATGATCCAAATCTCCATGGTGCCTCCCTGCCTGCTCCCCAAGGGCACAGGCATTTGCAGGGTGCCTGCCCCAGGCTGGGCCATGCTGCTGCTGCTGGGATGGGCCGGTGAGCAAGGCAGCGCTGTTCCTACCTGCCCTACAGGTGGGTTCTTGTCCTGTGCTGTGTCTGTCACACAGAGGTAGGGCCCTCCTAAGGTCCCTTGGCTACGTTTCTTTTGTTTTGTTTTTTTAATGGCTGTTGCTTTCTTTTGATTGAATAAAAGCAGGTACCTGTCACAGAGGCAAGCTCGTCCAAGCAAGTGGCAAGCCAAGGACATTTTTGTGCTGATGTCCTTCTAGGATGCTCTGCCAGGGGTGTGGTCAGCCATGCTCCTCCATCCTGGTCCCCCTGCCCCTGCGTGCAGGGAGCCAGCTCCTCACGTCCGCTGGTGGGGCATCCCCAGTGGGAGGTGCCCCAACTGCTTCTCTTACACTCTGGGCTGCTGCAGGTATCTCAAGGTCAAAGGAGGTGGAGCTGTCATATCTTCAAATTATTTAAATGTCACTTTACTTCAAACTCTGAATCTGTGCTATTCCGTGCTTCTGGTGAGCAAAGTACGTCAGACAGCTTGGCTTCAAATCCTTGCTCTGCCACCTACCAACTGTGTGACCTCTGACAAATTCCCTCTCAGTACCTCAGTTTCCTCATCTATAAAATGGGGATAATAATAGTTCCAATTTCACGGGGCTGATGTGGGGATTTAATGGGTGGGCCTAGCATCTAATCAGGGCTTGATGACAGTGAGCTGCATTAGGAGTGTACCAATACAGTATCATTTATGATAGTGAAAATTTGGTAGCCACTTAAACGTCCATCAGTATAGAACAAGATAAATGATACATACCACATGCATGTGCTAGAATGCCATCCAGGCGGTAAAACCGTATTTCATCTTCTGCCGTGGGAATACGAAATAGTTAAAGCTGCTTTGCAAAATAACATGCTTGGGCTGATTCCCCACCTGATTGCAAAGGAAGGATGAAAATACGTGTCTACGTAAGCCCAGAAATATCGCTGATAAAATATGTCACTTTTTTTTTTTGCTTGTCTGTGCTTTTCTGTTTTCCAAATGTTCTGCAGTGAACACATATTCTTGTTTTTAGTAAAAATAAAAAAACAGTGAATGCTCATTTTAAAAAAGAAGCCGTGCCAAGCTGGGTGGCTACAGCCAGATTCCCACATCCTGCCACCCGGTCCTATCCCAGTGGATTCTCCGGACTCCTCAGAGAGCCTGTCCCTGTGAGGCAGGCGCCGGGCTCGGAGGCGCTTTCCGCGCTACCGCTGCACAGGGAGGTCTCTCTCTCGATGTGGCTTTCCAGGCCGTGAGCTGGAGAAGTGGAAAGTGATGAGTTTAAAATACCACGAGAGAAGGCCTGGGCAGATGCTTTCCTAGTTAAAATGCTCCTTGCTCAGCACGTCCAGGCCCTTCACAAAAGTGCTTGCAGCTGAGTAGAGTTGGAAGGAACTGCAGGCTCTAGTTCTGCAGACCTAGCATGGTCTGTAGCCTGAGTTCACGGGAGCACCAGGAAGGTCATCCGGGTTAGAGGTGTGTACCGCATCCCACGCCCCTGGCATTTCATGCATCCTCTTGACACCCACCCAGACGTGCACACGAGTCAGCAAGCAGCACAGTCATCACATTGCCAAACAAGAAAGACAGAGAGACCACGCCGTTCTGTTCCATTGTAATTCTCCTCTGTGACACATCCTGCTTGCAAATTGTTTGTCCTTTTTTCCTTGGAGAAAGAGATGTGGCAGAGGGAACATGGGGGAGCAGTCTTGCTTTGCATGACTCAGTTTTCCCCTTCCCCTTGGCGATCAAGCCAGCTGTGGGTCCCTGCAGCTGTAGCAAAGGCAGCTGCCACCCCAAGCAGCCTGTTAGTCTAGTGGGCCCAACCAGTGAGTTGTGAGCGCCCGCCCCTGGCCAGAGAAGAAGACAGAGGTTATTCAGAAGGCCACGTGGCTTCTGCAGTCAGAGCTTGGGTTCCAGTCCGGGTCTGTCATTCCTTGTGTTGGCCCTGAGCCTTCTCTGAGAAGTGGGTGGCTTTGTTGGGGAGATTCAGTGAGCTTTTGTGCAGAGTGCCTGACGAGGGGCACTGAAGGACAGTTGTCCCCGGAGTTTCCTGGCCTGGGGTAAAGCCCAGAAGCTAAGCCTCTTTGGTCCCTTTCCTGAGCCCTTGTCTGTGGGGTTGGCTGGACCCTGGGTGGAGCTGTCATGCTTCGCCCCCTGACATGACACGGGAACCAGCTGACGTGATAGACTCAGGAGGCTCAATGTCTCCAGCGATGGGCCAGTGGGCAGGGCTGGTGTGGCCGCCTCCCCCGGACGCTGCCTCTGCAGGAGCTGCAGGCTGGGCTTTGCCACAAGCCATCAGGCATCCACCCTCTTCTCCAAACTGTAGGGCCTTCTCCTCCCTTCCCAGCTGGCCAAGCGGGCTGTGATTCCAAGCCCCAGGCCCTGGCCGGGTGGGGCTTGAGCTCTACTGCCTGCTCTGCAGCCCTGTCTGAGGCCATGCCAGGGTTAAGGATGGTCAGATTTAATGAATGAAAATACAGGATGCGAAGTTCAATTTGAATTTCAGATAAACATACAATATTTGGGACATAGTTATGCAAAACAATTATTCATTGTTTATCTGAAATTCAAATTTTACTGAGCATCCTGTACTTTATCTGGCAAGTCTGCCAGAATTACCACTTTAAAACAACCACCACCACCAAGAAACCTTCCTACATTGTAATATCAGCAATGTTTCTTGAGAATTCACTGAACAAACATAGATCCCTACGGGGCCAGGCACTCTGAAGCACTGGGATGATGTATGGATAAGCGAACTAGTTATTGAGACCTCAAGGAGGTCAGTGTCCCGAGAAGGACAAGCAGGCAGACAGGTCGTTTGGGGCCAGTCTGAAACCTGGGGACTCCGCAGAGGCCTGTGCCCTTGGCTTCTGAGGGACTTGGACTTGGGGGAGGCGGTACAGCGAGGTGACCTGAGGTGGATCACAGAGCATGGGAGAGATGTTGCCAAGTGGACAAGGGTACAAGGATTTCAGGCGGAGAGGACGGGAGGGCAAAGAAGCGGGAAGCCTGGCACTTGTGTGCTTGAAAAAGCAGAAGAGGCTTGAATGCTGGGGATGAAGCTCCATGGGTAGGCAGGAGCCAGACGGACCTGGGGGGCTCCTCACTGGCCCGAGAACCACAGGCTGGAAGGTGTGGGCCCCACTCTCAGGAAGGCCATGGCCCCAGCCTAACACACTCGGCAGGGCTGGGGCTCGGGACCAGAGGCAGCCCGAGGTGGAAGTCGCGGGGCTAGGTGGGAGGAGCTGGTACTCAGAAGGACTGCCCGGCCTGAGTGGGCAGGAGAGCCCCTGAAGGAGATGGCGGGGGCAGGGCATGGACACATCCGGGGGCACCTGTCCATGGGGAGGGCCACATGTGGACAGTGGAGATGAAGTTAGAGAGGGAGGGAGGGGAATTAGTAGAGGGGACTGTGCAAGCCAGTAGCAATTCTGAAATTTGGGGGGATTAAATAACTCCAGACTTGTTTTTATTCTCAAGATTTAATAGTATTTTTTATTCGTGCTATTTGCCTGCTTATTGTTTGCTCGAGGCTTTTCATGCTGTAGGTCACTGAATGAGCACTGCAAGGTAAGGAATATTAGGATTCTGGGATTGCAAGTGACAGAAACAAACCTGGCTAACTTATATCAGAGGGGATGTATTGCGAAGTCAGGGCTGGCAGAATCAAGGGGAAAGCTCTGCAGCTGGGGTTGGAAAGAACATGAGCAGCTGGATCCATCTAGGAAGTGGAAACTTCCAGTAAGCATCAGGGCATCACCAGAGGCAGGCAGCTGCTACAGCTGTTTTCAGACCTTTTAGCCACCCAGGAGTGCAGTTCCAGGAAGAGAGAATCTGATTGGCCCCAGCCAGATCACCTGACCATCCCCAGGTGGGGGCGGGATATTATGGTTGACAGTCCCACTGCAGTTTTCAAGTAGTGGAAGAAATAGTTGTCAAAGGAGATTCCAGGCACTGTTGCTGGGAGAAGGGGACATGGAGCCTGGGCAGGTGGAAACAGTAGACGTCTGTGACGTGGGTGCTCTCCTTAGCCCATTTCACAAATGTGGAAACTGAGGCTTGGAAGGGTGAAACAATTTGCCCAGGATCACACTCGGCTCTCCCGTGTATTACTGACTATTAATAAGGGTACAATCAACCCACCACTCCCTGCCCCAGACTTGGAGGGAAAAGTTGCCTTCAAGCACATAAGGATAGTATCTTCTGTTTTGCTTTGTTAAGCAGAATTACATGGACCCTCCCCCCCGCCCCGTGTTGGCAAAGAAAGCGAGAGCCCACGCGATGGCGTCATCATTTCCTCCTCCCCAGCCAAGGTGTGAATCATCAGCCTATGCACTCGGGCCGCCCTTGGCTTCTAGTCAGTTCCACAGATGTGGGTGTATTGTCTGCCCTGGGCCAGGTGTGGCCCAGAGCCAGAGAGGGGCTGAGGTGACCAGGCACAGTCTTGTCCTCACAGAGGTCACCGTCTGTTTAGAATGCGTCACCACAGGGTAAGGGCTGTGACGGGGCCTGGGCTGCCCATCTCAGCTGGGGTCAGAGGTGAGGGGTGTTCTGGGACTGGGAAGGCCCACTAGCTGTAGGGTCCCTAATGTAGATAGAATTCAGAAGGGCCTTGAACCTGAAGGGGGGAAATTTATATCTTAATTTTTACTCACCTCCAACTGAAATGTAGCATTGCCTTCCATTATGAATGAAGGCTCGAACCCTTGGTGATGATAGTACCACATACGACTTTGTCACCTGTAGAAATTCACTAATATTTCCATCTTACTTGACAGCTGTTGCACGAGTCCTCATAGAGCATTTATACTCATCACTACTTCGGGATTGTGGTGTCGTTAGACCTACCACTAGATTTTTTTTGTTTTGTTTTAATAAAAGCATATGTGTATGCACAATCTTGTCTTTTGAAACATTTTGATAGCTGTAATTCAGTTTAACTAGTTCTATTTGGACTCCCATGTGTTTTGTTCATTTTAAATCATTCCGAGAAGGGAGTGTCCGTAGGTTTTTCTCAGACTGCCAAGGGGATCCTTGTCTCCAAAAAAAGATGAAAGATTCTTGGGTAGAAGTTTTAGAGGCTGGACTTGGAAGCCAGATGGCATGGGTTTAACCTGGCTCTGCCATTTACTGACTGTATGACTTAACCTCTCTGTGCCTCAGTTTCTTCTTCTGTATAGTGAGGGTAACAATAATATCTACTGTGAATTATTCACATAAAGGGTTTAGAGCAGTTCCTGGCATGAAAAAGTGCTGAATAAACGGCTACCTATTATCATTAGCTTTACTGTCATCATTTATCAGACTAATGATGTGCATTGTTAACAAGTGACCCCAAATGGTCTGACACAGGCAGTCTAGAATGACCGTACATTGAGAAACATGCTCTAAATCAGTGGTCCCCAACTTTTTTGGCACCAGGGACCTGTTTCATGGAAGACAATTTTTCCATGGACCGGGGTAGGGGGGAATATGATTTCAAATGATTCAAGCACATTACATTTATTGTGCAGTCAAACCTCTCTGCTAATGAATGATAATCTGTATTTGCAGCCGATCCCCAGTGCTAGCATCACCGCCTCAGCTCCAGCTCAGATCATCAGGCATTAGATTCTCATAGGAGCAGCAACCTAGATCCCTCGCATGCGCAGTATACAGTAGGGTTCGCGCTCCTAAGAGAATCTAATTCCTCAGCTGATCTGACAGGTGGAGCTTATGCGGTGGTGTGAGCGATGGGGAGCAGCTGAAAATGAAAACACAGATGAAGCTTTGCTCACTGGCCCGCCATCGCCTCTTGCTCTGCAGCCTGGTTCCTAATGGGCCATGGACCGGTATCCAGTCCTCAGCCCAGGCTTTAATCTGGGCCGCAGTTGGGGACCACAGCTCTAAATTCCTAGTCCAGGGTGTACCTCTTAAATTTTATAGCAGTTTTCCCCAAAGAGTTATATATTTGGATATTCAGCAGTGTGGTATTATAATTATATATTTAATTATAATAATTTAAAACTATGTTCAAAATAGCCTAAATGTTTGTCAGTGGAGGCATGATTGAATAAATGTTACAGCCTTAACTGTGAACTGTGAAGGCACCTTTAAAAGTGGTTTGTTCAAAGAACTTTTAATGAGGAAATGCTCACCATCTAATGCAAGTGAAAAAACAAATCATATAAGTAGTGTGACCTTAATCTTAAAAAATATTTCCATGTATAGAAAAAGGATCTGAGAAGTGTGCCCAAACCATCGTCTCTGGTGGAAGCGTGGACGGTTTTTAAGACCTCAGACCCTGCGGTCAGGCTGCTCATTCCTAGCTGAGTTGAGCGAGTTCCTACTTCCCTGGGCCGTAACTTTGTTCCATTGCAGGATGGAAAGAGTAGAACAGTGCAGCTCCATAGGACTGCTAAAATAGGGTGCAGTGAGCACATTCTAGACTCTAGAATGTTGTCGGTGATTACATTAAATTGTCTAGATTCCCTTTGTTACCAAAGTTTTCTCTAGAAAGGAGAGAACAATGTAGGTTAGCATGAAAGCCCACACAGGGCTCAAATAGGGACTGAGGGATTATTCTCTGCCAGATTAGGAGCCCAATAAGGCAGGGGTGTCCCGGGGTGGCCAAGCGTACCCACAGAATCTGGCCTTCAGGAACCACATACGATTTCACACAGGAAAAGGGGCTCCTTGGATTTGCAAAGTTTGAAACCCACTCAGGCAGCCCCCTCCTTTATCCGCTAAGTGAGAGGAAGGACTGGTGTTGATTCTCCTGCTGAACTTTGTTCTTCCTGAGCTCTCCGCCCACTCGTTGGATCCAGGCCTTGGCGCCCAGACTCTGGATCCTAGCACAGTGTCCCTGGGTCGAGCCTTTGCCCACAGTCCCACTGAGGCAGGAGGCCAGACAGGGAGCCGCTGCAGAAAGCCAGGCTGGTGACTGTGAGGGCTTGAACCGAACAAGGTGTCACCTCTCCAGACATTGCCCCATCTATAAAATGGGGCCATGATAGAAGCTGTCCCATAGCGGGTGGAAGGATTGACTGGCAAGAGCCTGGCCAGTAGTGGGGAAATGTTCATTAAATGTGAATCTGTGGTGTTTTGCTATTTTTCACTAAATGAGAGCTACTAAGACACTCTAAGGAAGAAGGGAATCAGGCCAGGTCAGTGAGTAGAGGGGCAGGAGGATGGGGAGGAGGCTGCTGCCAGCATCCAGGAATAAGGTGCCCGGATGGAGGCTGCTTGCGTTGCAGGGCGGGGGAGGGGATGGGCAGAGACAGGAACAGGCAAGGGACGGGGAGGGCCAGGATGCGAGCCGCTGCCAGGCTGCTTGCTCTGTCCTCACTGCTGCACCTTTCCAGCCATCCTGGGCCCCCTCAACTTGGAGAGACCCCCTCCCTTTACGTCCTTGTTCTAGAATATGCCAGGCTTTGGGGATCTCCTGACCCCTGGCTGGTAGGATCAAGGCCTCTGCACACATGTCATCATCTTTGAACCTACTGACTTGGGGGCAGAGAGGAAAGGGAGTAGAAGAAACAATGACCACCCTTTATTGAGTACCGACTGTATGCCTGGCACTGTACTTAGGGCTAATCACTGAATCAGCTAATCCTTGCGATCACCCCGCGAGACAGGTGCTATATCACCCCCATTTTACAGAGGAGGAAACAGCGCTGAGATAGGACTTGCCCAGGACCACACAGCTAGGAAGTTGTAGGGCCAGTCTGAACCCAGCCAATGTGAGGGGCTGGCTAGGGCCAGTCTGAACCCAGCCAATGTGAGGGGCTGGCTAGAGGCAAGCTCTGATATTTTTAAATTAGCTTTCTTGTGTGTACTGAGCAGCCAAGTTTGAAAACCGCTGTTGGGGGCAGTAAGTGTGGTTGGGGTTATGGTTGGGGCTACGTACTGGCTCATTAGCTCATTTAACCTGCAAATCATAGAGCACCTACTGCCCTGGTATCATTTACTTCTCACAGCAGGAATTGCCGAGGTTTCCCAGCTAGTAAGTGGTGGAGGCAGGTTTAGAACTTGGCTCTGCTGTTCTCAGGAGCCAGAGGCAGTGGATGCAGGGGCTTAGGGTCCACATGACCATCTGCTGCCTGGTCCTCTTGGTTCAGGATGGGTATTCTGGAGTCAGGCAAACCTGAGTTCCAATTCTGATACCCTCCCTAACCAGCTGTGTGACTTTGGACAAGTGACGTAACCTCTCTGAATATCAGCTTTTTCCACTGTACAATGGGGTAGATAATAAGCTCCACTCCACAGAGCTTCTTGAGATCAGAGCGCTGGAGATTTGGCAAGTGCTCATTAGGTGTCGGTCCCTAGCTAGAGAACTCCTATGCATCCTTCAAAATCCAAAAAGTTATTTCTTCATCTGGAAAACCTCCCCAAGCTCTACCAGCGGAATTAGTTCTCATCTCCTCTGTAAATGCTTAGGTGGCCTGCAGCCTGTGAGAGAATTCTACTGATGCCTTCTCTGTTAAGCATCTGTTGCATGCCAGGCACTGTGCTGGACTCTTTAGATGTGAACCAAGATCCATCTGACCACATATCCTGGGCTTTTCCTCCCAGATCACACAGTCTGAGTTCAGTTCCTAGCCCTATCTCATGCTGCTGTGTGACCTTAGATAAGCCAGTTACCCTCTCTGAGTCTCCAGATTCAGTGACATACCATAAAGGAAGTACTTGGTGTAGTGTATAATCAGCTCAATAAATGTGGCTGGTTTTGATTCATTGCTGGGAGGATGTGTAGGATTGCTGCTTTGCCATCTTTAGCGTGTGCTCCTTGAGGACAGCTTTGACCCTACTGCCTGGATGCCTTGCACATAGTGGGTGCTCCTGTTGGCTGCTCAGTTCAGTGTGGGCAGCCTTGTCAACACAGGAAAGGCCCCGGCTTGCAATCTTTCACCCAGCTCTGTTTCCCGCATTGCCTGGGCTCTTCTGAGGCCTGGCAGCCTTGAAGATCTCAACAAGCCCTAAGTGCCTGCCCTGGAGACTTTCCTAGAAAGCCAGCCTTCAGGTTGGAGCCTGGGCTCCAGCTGCCAACACCTCTGCTTGCCATTGGAAAGTTCCCCACGCTGCTTCAGGCCAGATGTGTGGGAATAGCCGGACGTGAGCTGGCAGCCAAAGGCCGGGGCTGGAGCTGCATGCCTGGAGCAGCGAGCGTTTCCACCACTTAGGTATCCCGGTCTGGAAGCTGGAGTTGCTTGGTCCGGCCAGCCCTGGAAGCAGTTCTTGCTCCCACCACTCTAGATAAGACTGTCAGTTAGGGGAAAGTGGCCCAGAGGGTGCGCAGCATACCTACACTCATTGATCTGGTTTCAAGGCGTGACATTCCTGACTTTTCCCTTTAACATAATCTTACGTTGCAAGATTTGAGCTGGGCCAAGGGAAATGGTTACTCAGTTTGAGCCTCCTGGTGTCTCATCCCGTAACAAGGTTGTTAGTGATGGCCCTGGAAGCTGTTTGTGGCTGGGCAGTGTGCCAAGCACCTGTCACGCATTAGCGCCTTTAATCCCCAGCCAACACTATAAAGTAGGTGCTATTCCTTCCATTTTACAGGTGAAGAAATGGAGGCTCAGAACCGTAAAGTGACTTGCAAAGTCGCAATGGAGTCACTTTTGAGAGCCGACATTCATACCTGGGTACTCTCAAGCCAGCACCTGTGTCTCTTTATTTTTTATTTTTATCTTTTGACATTAAGGAGTGATATTTTTAATTTTACTTTATGTGCATGCAGTACAATTCTCTTTTTTGGTATGGTGTTCTGTGATGTGTAGGTTCTTGTAACCACCACCACAGGCAGGGCACAGAACAACTCCAGCACCCGCAAAGAATTCCCTCGGGCTGTCCCGTCTTTTAAATACAGGGGGTGAGGCTTTCAGGAGATTGCCCCTGGGGTGTTCTCTTTTTCTCCGTTGTCCCTTCAGAGGAGCCCCGGGGCGGAATGTGGACTTCTCTGACTTCTCCAGGGTTGGGGCCCATGCCTGCATTCTCTGTGACAAAGCCCGCACTGTTTCTGGTACCCTTGGCAATGGGCTGTTCATTCAGCCATTTCACAAGCATTGTTACTTGCTGGACACAGAGAGCCTGGAGTGAGGTCACCCTGACTTTTGACTGTGTCGCCCTGTTTTGGCTTTTTGTCTGTCTCTCTGCCAGTTTGTCTTCTACCAGACATTTCCTGAGAGCCCCCTGTCGCCAGGTACTGGGGGGATGGTGGTGACCAGACAGACCCCGCCCCCACCCTGAAGGCTCCCAGGAAAGTGGGGGTGACAGTCATATGAATGGACCAGCACCCCCAGAGGAACGTGTGCTAAGAGAAGGTGGCCTTAGGGCTGTGGGAACCCAGAGAATGGGAGCTAGACCTAGACTTGGGGTGTCTGTTAGAGCTCCCAAGGGGAAGTGACTCTACACTGACACCAGAGAAATAAAGAGCTAAGCAGAGGAAGGGAGGGGGGATGTTCCCATGGGAGGCAGCGCATGTGCTAGCGCCCAGAGGCAAGGGGGAACCAGTCAGGCTGGAGTGGGAGGAGGAGCAGATTGCAGAGGCGCCCTAAACCCCGCAGTGTGCCCTGTATCTCAACCACGGGAGCCTGGTACACAGGTCTCTCTATGTATATGCTGAATGAATGAATGAACTAAAGACTTTGAGGCAGGGCAGAGAGATCAGACGTGCACTTGGGAGACCACTCCTCTCCCCATGTCCTGTCCCCTGGGCCACCTCTGCAAACAAGTATAATCAGAGCCCGCAGCACCACCCTCCACGCGAGCCCTGTGGACAAAGAACAGTAGGAACACAGCCCTGAGTCGGGTGCGTCTTCTCTGACGCTAAACTCCACAAGCACTTGAATTTGGGCCCTATTCCAAACATTCACTTAATTGAAAAAATTGGAAAAAAAGAAAAATTGGCAGCCAGCCACCCCTAGTGTGTCACTTGCAGCGGCGCCTGAGCTTGGTGATTCCTGGCGCTGACTTGGGGACAGGAAAGCTCTGGCCTGGGGCCAGGAGAGCCGAGGCCTGGCCTTGGGGAGAGGGGGCTACAGGGTCTGACATGGCTGGGGTTGACTGTCATGCCACCCCACTTCCCAGCAGCTCAACCTTAGGTATGGCACTGCTCCGTGCCTCGGTTTCCTCCTTTCCCACTTCAGCGCTTCCGGTGGCAATGCTGCCCTGGGGTATTGGGAACTGAAACAAACTGCAGGGTGTTGCAATTCCAAAAAGAGTTTGGAGGTGCTGACCTACATAGGCCAGATGTTGGGCAGACAGCTGGGGGGAATCGACATATCAGAACCAAAGGGAGCTGACGGTCTCCTCGAGGGCTGGCAGAATCATGTTTCCCGTTAGTTAAGCCTGCAGAGCTCTGTCCAAGTGCCTCTGCTCTCTCCTTGCTCTCTCCCTCTCTTCTCCACCCTTCTTTCTTCTTTTTATTCCTCCCAAGCCCCAAGGCTGCATGGCTAGGGCAGCATGTTCCCAGTGGGGTGCCTCTGGAACCCAGCAGTCACTAACTGCCAGGCTCTTCCCAGGATCTGCCAACTTGGAAACCCAACCAGTGTGGGAGCTTAATGAAGGGAATCACAGCTACCTTTTAGAGTTGCTTTCTGAAATGGGGATCTGTAGACTCCTGGGGACCCTCAGACATATTCTCCAAACCCTTCTCTGCAGGAAAGGGGTTCGTTCATCTGGATCTTGAAACCAGCACTGCTACGGGATTTCAGCGCTGCATGCGCTTTTGTATTTAAACTTGCTTTGGCTACAGAGGAGGACAACTTTAGTTATGGGCTAATGACTTGCTATAGAAGCTGCATGGCCTCTAAGCAGAAGCCATACTCCCTTGGTGCACTGCCTGAGAGACAACATTTTTCCTCCCTTTACCTAAAAAGGACTGTGCCATTTCTCAGGTATGAGAAGGGCATTCTGGAGCCAGCATCCGGGGCACATCTCAAGGGGAGGCGGGTCCCAGCTCTCCTTCCTGCAGACTACATGGCCTTGGGCAAGTCCCTTCCCTCCCTGGCCTCATATCCCTAACTATAAGGTAAGGGAAGGTCTAGAGGAGGATTTTCAAATATTTCAAGGGCTTGGAACCCTCTGCTGTCTTCCTCAGGCAGGCAAAGCAGGGCTATGGACAGTGAAGGAGGCCAGGCCCTGTCGAAAGGCCCCACTGACGGTTGCCTTGTGGCAATGTGGACCCACAACGTCTGATGATTTGGCTGCAGCCTGCTGGGTTACATCCTGTACCATATATAGAAGAGCTAAAAGTGGCACAGTGCTATGGAAACCAGGGTGGACAGCCCAGATGCCCACCCACTGGGCCTCTCCAGGATCCTGGAGCTTCTTGGAGGCCAATTTCACTGCTGGTCTACGTCACTTCTAAGATTAAAGTGCTCTGGGCAAATCATTGTGCAAGAGGCCTAAGGGGGCACAAGCAACTTGCAAGGGAATCCAGACGCTGTCAGTGCAAGTGGGAAGAGTCCACAGCTAAGAGTGTAGCCCTGCCCAAGTCACTGTGCCTCCCTGCCCCTCCATATACCCTATGTGTAAATTGGAGGGGTTGATCTAGACCAGGGATGCCAAGTATGTAGCATGCGTCTCACTAGCCCCTGGCCCCAGCCCACCCCTGCAGACATTGATAATGGATCACACAGCTCTATCTTGCAGATGCTTCTTTCCCACAGCCCAGGCCTACTGGTGTCTGTTCTTAAGATATTTTCTTCGGTCACCGAGCTCATTCTGGGCCACCCATCAGCACTATAGAGCCAGAAGAAGCCTTCTGACTTGAGAAAGATTCTAGCCCATTGGTTTATAAACAATAAAACTCCAGATACAGTGAGATGGGCAAGGAGTTCTACTAAAACAGGACTGTCATTCCCATCCTACGGGAACCGTTACAGTTGGAATGTCCACAAACTCCCTATACTGTATATTCTTAAGACAGTATTATTCTTTAGATTGACTCACTTTTTTCACTTAAGTTAAAGGGAAACTTTAGCTGTCTACGATAAATGGAAAACCAGCAGCGCTTGCTAGAAATAGAAGGAAATGAAATTCAAAGGAAAAAGAAAATCAACGTGTTAAATTCTTCCTGGCTAGTGTTGCCTCTTCTGAGGTCTTCTATTCCTTCTTTAGGAAAGGAGACCAACAAATGTTGGAGGTGTCCAAAAAAAGAAAAAAATCAAACCTCTGGCCACTACATCCCAGGACCAAAATGTATTAACTTTGTCATGTGACCAATGTGGCAGCCCCACCCCCTCCAATTAATTTCTTCTGGGTTCTTTGCCAGCCCCCCCAAATAGATCTGCAACGCAAAGTGAAATTGCAGGGCATTCCCTTGTGCCTCAGAGATTTTTCTTGGTGGGGCGGGGGTCACCTTATGTTTTTGGGTTCACATGATGGAAACCCAGGAATGAGATCACAGCACTCTCGAGGCAGGGCGGCAGCTGTTTGACATCATCCTGCCCAAGGGCTGGTGTATCGGTGGAGTTCTGGGGCCTTCCAAGGGCAGCAGCCGCGGCAGGGATAAGGCATATCAGCTGGTCAGCTGAGTCAGGGGTTCCAGGGGGTTTGCAGAGGCCTCTTAACCCATTTCTGGCCCACAATTTAGTTTTGCCCAGGCCCATTCCTGTTGTTTTTCAAGGGCCTCTAAGCTTTATTCTGGCTTAAATTTTTTAATTGACACATAATATTATATTTGTACATATTTTTGGGGTACATGTGATAGTTGGTTATAAGCATAGAATGTATAATGGTCATGTCAGGGTATTTAGGGTATTATCATTTCTATGTGTTGGGAACATTTTAGGTCCTCTCTTCCAGCTACTTTGAGATATACATTATGTTGTTAACTATAGTCACCCTACTCTGCTGTCGAACATTAGAACTCAGTTCATGGAAGAACTGACCCCTTGGCTGTTGACACTTGGAAATAGACCCCAAATTCCTGTATGTTTAATGGGGGCCCTGAGGCCACTGCAGTCTCCACCCCATTGGACTGGGATTGAACCTGGCAAGGGGGGTGAGAGCGAAGTGTTGGGCAGCATTCAGTGAACGTTTTCCCTCAAGTCCCAGCCATGAGTGGAGATTCTAACCAACCTGTGTTCTTGTTCCATCTTTACAATAGCCTGTGAGGTAGTAAGGACCAGCAGCCTCACCCCCGTTTTTCAGAGAACACAGAGGCTCCAGAAGGCAAAGGACTTTCCCTGACTCAGTAAGTTCAGGGCTAAGGCCCCATCTGCTGGCTCCCAGCTGCATCCCCAGTCCATGCGGGCCAGCGTCCTCCCACCCACCCCCCACTGGGTCCCTGTGCCATCAGCTATACCTGTGCTCATGGTATAGCAGATGCTCCATGGTGGCCCTAGGACTGAGCCAGGGTAATAGAGAAGATGCTGGCCTGATGTTCAAGAAAAGAAAGTGCCCCATGGATAGGTTTCTTCCAGTCCTAGAAAGTGACATCTTTTTTTCTGATTATAAAAGAAAATGAAGTGTAAAAAATCTGGAAAACACAAGAAAGCATCAAGAACAGAATTTTAAAGTCCCCCCTATTCCTTCCACCCCAAAGCCAACCACTGATGTAAGTATATGCAGTCACTGTGTCACTTAACAACGGATAGGTCTGAAAAATGTGTCCTTAGGAGACTTCGTCCTTTTCCAAACATCATAGAGAGCACTTACACACACCTAGATGGTGTAACCTACTATACACCTAGGCGATATGGTATGGCCTGTTGCTCCTAGGCTACAATCCTGTATAGCACGTTACATACTGAATACTGTGGCAATTGTAACACAATGATAAGTACTTGTGTATCTAAACATAACTGAACAAAGAAAAGATACATTAGAAATACGGTGTTATAATCTTACGAGACCACTGTCATATTTTCAATCCACCATTGCCAGAAACATTGCTGTGCTGCACATGACTGTGTATATATATAAACAAATACACACATATACTTTATGTACAGTACAGTCAATCGTCATTATTCATGGATTCCATATTTACAAATTTGCCTATTTGTTACAATTTATTTGTAACCCAAAATCAATACCCATAGCACTTTTGCGGGCATTTCCAGACATGCGCATGTGCAGAGTGGTGAAAAATTTGAGTCGCCCGACATACACGTTCCCAGCTGAGGCTGAACAGTCAATGCTCTGCCCTCGTTTCAGCTTTCTTATTCTAAACCAGTGTCCTCTTCCTAGTCTGTTTGTTGCCACATTTTTGTGCTTTTTATTGATTTTGCTGTTTCATATGTCCCCCAAGCAGTGCTGGGTGCTGACTTGCTCTCTAGTCTCCTAAGCACAAGAAGGCTGTGATGTGCCTTACGGAGAAACTGTGTGTGTTAGATGAGCTTGTTCAGGCGTGATGAGCTTGTTGTAGTGCCGCTGGCAGTGAGTTCAGTGTTGGTGAATTAACAATATGTATTAAATAAAGTGTCTTTAAACAGAAACATATAACCAAGTTACATATTGATCACTTGACGAAAATGTGAACGTAGGCTCAAAGGACCTCAAGCCTGTATTCCTCCTGGGAGCGAGATTAAGTATTTGCTAATAAATCAGTGTCTTGGCAACTTTATAGAACATTACTGCAAATAATGAGAATCAGCTGTGTATATGTGTGCACACGCCCACACGTTTAGGTACAGTATATATAATGATGTAATTTTTTGAGATTGAGATTACATTGTTTTACTTCGTTCTTTCTATCAAAGATAACGCCTGAACTTTTCCCCTCTGCTTCACAGAATTGTTTAAGTTGCACAAAAACGCTCGTCATGCCAAAGGGGAATTGACTAGAAGGCTCCGGCGGGCGGGCGGGCCTGGGAAACAGGAATGGATCGCGGCCGGCGCCAAGCAGGGCTCTTCCTCTCCTCCCCCTGCACCCCTCCATCATTTGCGCCTCTGCAGGCCCAGTGTCTGCCCCGCCCGTGGGTGGGGCCCGCCCACTCGGATCTGATTCCAGAGCCCTGAGAAAGAAAAAGCCTGATTGGCCTGGCTTGGGCCAGGTGGCCATCTCCATGGGTCAGTCAGCGGTAGCCATGGGGCTAGGCAGGGCAGGTGGTACTTCCACAGGTGTACTCTCGCGCATCTGCCAAGGGGCTTTCTTTTTTTCTTTGCTGCCTTTTAGAAGTGCTCCAAGTTTAAGAAAAGTGGCTTCTGGAGGCCCTGGAACAGGTTGGTCCACAGAGGAGGGGGTCCCTGTGGCCTAGGCTACAAAACACCTGCCATCGTCCATGAGCAGTGTTCCTTGTCCTCTCATTGGCAGCTCCTGGCAAGGCTGACTCAGGACTCCCTGGGACAGTCCTCAACCCTAAGCAGAGGAGGAGAAGCCAGAGCAGATGAAACCCTGGCCCCAAGCAGGTTTACAGGTGTGTAGCAGTTGGCACTTGGGCCAGATACATGGCTCCCTTCTGCTCAGGCCTGGAATTGGGATGGGAGCATTAGGGCCTTCCTCACAGGCCCCCATGGTGGGGGACAGAGTCCTGATCATCCAGCACCTAGGAAACCTATGCCCCAGGCTCAGTGAGCTGGGCCTGTGTTCCTAGGACCATAGAAGGGCAGTCCCTTGGCACCTCATGGGACCTGGAGAACAGAGAGGCAGGTGGAGAAAGCAGAGGCCTGGGAAGATGGGCGTGGGAGAGGTGGGATGGGCTGTGGGAAGTTCATTTGTAGGGACAATGAGCAGGGATATGGTCTCCCTCACCTTTGTGTCCCTGCACTCATAGCAGTGATGGTGATGATAGCTTCCCTTTACGGAACATTTACCATATCCAGGCACCAAGCTAAGCACTCTACGTGCATGTTTTATTTGGTCCTTACCCCAACTTTGAGGTTGGTAGTTAGTATTGTGATGCCCATTTTTTACAGATGAGGAAAGTGAGTCACAAAAAGTTACTTTTCGAAGTCCAGAAGGCTATTTGACAAGGAAGCAGGATGTGACTCCAGGCCATCATAACCACTGAACTCTGCAATTTCCTGGAACAGTAGGGACACTAGGCGAACGTACTGCCCACTCAGGACAGGAAGAAGAACTGGCATCTCCCTGGTGGCCCATGGTGCAGCTATGGCACAATTTTCTGGTGCAGCAGGGCCAGCAGGGTTAGAGATAACAACCTGGGTTAAAGACCTCATGCTGTGTGACATTAGGCACTGTACCTCTGAGCCTCTGTTCCTCGCCAGGAAGCCTACTGGCTGTGGAGATTCGGGAGAGACCCCGTTCCAGCTGTCTTTCCACCTCTGCCCCGGCACCCTGGCTTAGCCCACCCCACCACCTCCCACCCTCCCCCCACCACCGGTCTGTCTCCTTGCTGACTTAGAGGAAGTGAAGAAACTCAGGACTTATGTCCCTAGTGACACTGGGTTTGTAATCGGGTTGGAGAGTCTGGACTTGGTTAAATTATGCAAGCCCTGCTGCTCGGTTGTATGAGAAGAGATTTAGATGATGGGTAATTCCAGCTCAAGGCCTCCTGGGTAGGAGCAGGGGGAGCCCTCCTGACCCTGCAACCCCAGTTGTGGTCTCTGTGCTTCCTTGTTCTTTGATCAGAGAGAGAGAGTCCCAGCTGCTTCCCAATATTCACTGCTCTAATGGAGTAGTGTTTACAGATTGGAGTGAAGCAGAGCAGGGGGCAGAGAGGACAAGCAAGCGGGTGGGATGACCTCAGAGACATGGCCAGGGTCCCTTCCCATAGACCCCAGGCCTGCCCGGGAGAGGCAGTCCTATTTGTGAGGGCTAGGCCTCCTGGTTCTCATTTTCTTCCCCATTTATTCATGAAGCATAGATTTTCCACTGTGCTCAGTGCTGAGTATGCAGCAATCAGTGAACAAGACAGGCCAGGTCCTTGCTCTCACAAAATGTAGAACCTAGTGGGAAAACAGACACTTAGGCAATTACAGTGAAGTGTAATTGGCTTTGTGATGGAGAAACGGGCGCTAAGGAGACATGTAACAGGGTGACCCAATCAAATATTGGTGGGAAGGGAGCAGTCAGGGAGGGCTTCCTAAAGGAAGTAGTATTTGAGCTATGGTCTGTTGGTTGACTTGTAGAACATCCCACATTCTGGATTTGTCTGATTGCTTCCTTATGATATCGTTTATCTTGTTCCTCTACCTTCTATATTTCTTGTAAATTGCTACTTAGATAAAGAGCTTGAGATCAAGTTAAACATTTTTGGCAACAATACCAATATAGATTTTCAGTATTTCATTTGCATCACCTTGAGGGCCACACAATGTCTGGTTGTCCCACTATCGGTGGTGCTAGCTTTGGTCACTTGGTCACTGTTGTACCAGGTTACACATTTTCCCCTTTTTTGGGAAAGTAATTTTGGGGTCATACCTTCACTCTGTGTGACTGTCCTATTCTCCAGCAACCTTTCACCCAGTGGTTCAGCATCCACTGAGGACCTTTCCAGAGTGGCTGTGCCATTTTGCTTTCCCACCAGCAATGTTTGAGTCCCAGTTGCCCATTTTCATCAGCACTTGTTATTGTCAATATTTTTTATTTTAGCCATTGTAACAGATGACTAGCGGTATCTCATCACGGTTTCAGTTTGCCTTTCTCTAATGGCTCGTGGTGTTGACCATCCTTCCACGTGCGTCCTTGCCATCCATATATCCTCTTTGATGAAATGTCTGTTTAGGTTTCTTGTCTGTCTTGTAGTCAGGTTGACTATTTCCTTACTGTTGAGTTTTGAGACTTTTTTAAATGCATTCTGGATATAAGTCCTTTGTCAGACATGCAGTGCATGTTCTGAGGGCTGTACCATGGAGAAAGTTTCAGTGTCATTTCCAGAGAACATGGCATGGAGTATGTAAATCTGTGCAGGAAATCTGCTTTTTTTAAAAAAAAATTTATCTCAGTTTTTACATTGTGTTAACATATACATAACATAAAATTTATCATTTCAACCATTTTCCAGTGTACATTTCTTTTTTTTTTTTTTTTTTTTGAGACAGAGTCTCACTCTGTTGCCCAGGCTAGAGTGAGTGCCGTGGCATCAGCTTAGCTCACAGCAACCTCAAACTCCTGGGCTCAAGCAATCCTTCTGCCTCAGCCTCCCGAGTAGCTGG